>JADDOH010000839.1:0-112821 GCA_016648135.1 Agrypnia vestita
CTTACATATGAAATTGGCGTTTTGCCGTACGGGCAAATTTGATCTCAAATATCTTCTCTTTGGTTAGGAATTCCAAATCCAAATTTATACAGCTATTTACTCATGTATTTGTGTTTTGAAAATTATAATTCATTTGTTTTTTTCCTCAATTGTTTTTTCTTTGCGTCACTCAGTTTACAAAATGAAAAACTTGAAATATCGCGTTATTTACGAGTACAAGTTCCACCGTGGCACCAGTGCTGCAGAAACGGCTCGAAGGATTAATGATGTGTATGGCGACGGTGCCGCAAAAGAAAACACAGTGCGTTTTTGGTTTCAACGTTTTCGTTCTGGAAATTTCGACCTGCAGAACAAGCCCCGTGGACCGCCGGAGACCAAAGTTGATAATGAAGAATTGAAGGCTATTGTGGAAGCGGATCCATCGAAAACCACATCCGAGTTAGCTGCAGGCTGCGGTGTTAGTGGTAAAACTGTTTTAATCCACTTGAAGCAAATTGGTTAGGTGAAAAAGCTTGAAAGGTGGGTACCTCACGAATTGAGTGAAGCAAATCAACAAACGCGCGTTGACTGTTGCGTTGCATTACTCAACCGGCACAATAATGAAGGGATTTTGAATCGAATCATTACCTGTGATGAAAAGTGGATCCTGTACGATAATCGGAAGCGCTCATCGCAATGGCTGAACCCTGCCAAACCAGCCAAACCATGCCCCAAGCAAAAATTGACTCCAAAAAAGTTACTTGTGAGCGTTTGGTGGACTAGTGCTGGTGTCGTTCACTACAGCTTTCTTAAATCTGGCCAGACGATTACGGCCGATGTCTATTGTCAGCAACTGCAAACCATGATGGAAAAGCTAGCTGCTAAACAACCGAGGCTGGTTCATCGCTCTAGGCCACTGCTGCTTCATGATAACGCTAGACCACACACTGCACAACAGACGGCTACCAAATTAGAGGAGCTTCAATTAGAATGTCCACTTCAATTAAGACATCCACCGTACTCTCCGGACCTTGCCCCAACAGATTACCATTTTTTTCGAAATTTGGATAACTTCTTGCAAAGGAAAAAATTCAACTCCGATGGTGCAGTCCAAACCTCCTTCAAAGATTTTATTGATTCCCGTCCGAATGGTTTTTTTAGTAAAGGGATCGATGAACTACTTATGAGATGGCAAAAGTGCATAGACAGCAATGGTACATACTTTGATTAAATAAATATATTATAATAAAAAAAAATCGGCTTTACGTTCCTCCCATACTAAACGCCAATTTCATATGTAAGGACCTAATATACTCTATATATAATATTCATAAAAAAAATACTTAAATTAATGGTGAAAAAATAATTTATTAAAATACATTAAGGGCACCCATTTCATAAAACTGCTGTGCATAAATATTTAAAATGCACTGAATTCAAAATTTTATGTATCCATCCTTTCCAAAATCATGTTTCCTATTAATTTATAGTCTTTGTTTCCTATATAATCTCGAATTCAGTACATTATAAATTAGTAATCCTTGATGACTATATTAATATTTTTTTGATATTGCTGCCTTTGCCTTTATACCCCCCCCCCCCCAAAAAGGCAAACTTTGAAAATGCTTTATATATTTAAAATTGAATGAAGAAGGACTTCCCAGGACTTTTTTATGAGCGAAAGCTCCCATATCGGTCCTACTCTTATGTCGCCAGGTTGACATAATTTCTCTAAAGGTCGTTTCCGTGCCAAGTCGTGCAAGGGCAACCCGGCAAAGAGAGGCCCAACAAAACGCCATTGACTGTCCCACTCCCACCAAACGCCCTTTATTAGGTAATTAAAATAATATATGAAATGAAAAATAGAAAGGTTAATCAGAAAATAAAGTAGCCATAAAAAACCGCCAATAAAAATAACAACGATGTCTTCGAGTTGTGGTGTTATAGTCTGCGTAAACAATGCGTAAAATCGCGCTTCAGGAGGATTTTGCGATTCGGCCGATTATATATCGAGTAAGTGCACAGTACTTAGGCGATGTGAACGTTGTTTAATCTGTGTCGAGATCTGATCGTGTGTCAACTCAGAGCACGCCATACTAATGAGGAAATTGGATGGCGACACAGTAAACACTCGATGCTCGTCGCTCTAAATACCACTTGTAGAAGAATTCTCTTCATTTGTACGTGCTGAGTTAACAATAGGCAAATCAACACCCATATCCCAATAAGTATAAGGGTTTGGTAGTTACTTTTTTAACACTATAAAAAACTAACCCATAAAAAGCAAGTTTTTGTTATACTTCCTTTCTCATTTCTATTGTTTCCAATTTGATATTCTATCAACATATTTTTCATGCTTTAAGTTCATATGGAAAATCTATTCCATGTATATTATTATCCTTAAAACTTATAGAATATTGAAAACGTAATAATTGGTATAGGGAGGCACGGCGTCGGCGAAATCGTCTGATCGGACCCATGGCTCGAATCAGACTAGTTGAATGGGGGTTTCGCGCCTTCTCCATGCATCTGGCTCCTTTCTCATTTGTATGGTTTCCAATTTGAAAACCGTTTCGAAAAATCCAAATTTTTTTTTTTAAACGAAAATTTGTTAGATCATTTTTATCGTCGCCACGAGTCAGCCTGCAAAGTTTCAGCTCAATTGGATCACGGTAAAAGGGTTAAAAATAGATCCAAAGTTTTTTCGGCAGACAAGCAGACGCTACGAGTTAAAAAAAAAGGGAGTTAAAAGGTGAGGTTCCTTAATAGTGTGGGTTATTCAGAATTTACGATCCATTCAATTAATTGGTGTCGAAACGAAATGACAAAAGAGATTACGTACAGAATCCCATGTAATATGTCACAACACTATCGAAGGATCGAGAACAGCCTATAGCAATCTAGGGTGATCTACAACATTCGGGAAACGCCTGGAACAACCAAGAAGCGACGAGAACCTTCTCCTAAACTACCTTATAGCACGGATCGAGGCCGCCGCAGAGTTCGTCGTATTTTGAAAATTCATTTTGTGCAATGTCAGCCGCGAGCCGCGTGCCACGAGTCAATGGCCAGGGTGGCCAGTTGTGAGATAATCGAAAGGATAAATAAATCGAAATATACGAGCGAAGTATCAAAGTACCTAAGTAAGCCGTATGTAAAATAAATTGTAAAAATAATAAACTGCAAATTAAAAATGCTTATACCTACGTATTTTAATATTTTGATGGAAATATGGCAAACAAGCTTATTAGAAAGGTAAAATATGACCTCAAGTATCCAAAACCACAGAAAACAATTTTTCAAAAAGTATGGATATACTGCTTTTTAGCTTAGTGGGGCAGTATACAGATTAGTTCTATATGCATTCGCCAATACATTAAATATAGCACTAAAGTCCTATCTGTGTTAATTTCTTATTTATATGGGAATGCATATCGCATAAGTATAAAGTGACGCTTCATTTTTTTTAATAAATGAGAAACTAAACGATATGAGTATTTTATTGTTTTTAGTATAAAATGACTAACATACGTGAGGTAACTACCGGCAAACAGAAATGTTGAAAATACTAATGAAAATATGTGTAAAATAGCACAAAAGGAGCGAAAAAGACTATATTCGCTATTTACCTTGTACTTATGTTAAAATGAACATTCTTGCACATAGTGCATTATTAAATTCCAGTATTCAACTACTTTCAAATGTTGATTTTCAATACACATTTTATATGCAATCATAAAAAACCGGCGACAGAAAAGAGATCGCTTAATTTATTAAGTTCATGTGATGTGGACAACAGTAATAATAAAATGAATCCAATACATTAGTCCGCTAAGCAGGTAAGCACCTGCCTGGTTCTCACTAATGTTACCCCGCAACATTGTCTGCTTTAATTAAGGCAAACATTTGTGCAACACATGCAACTACATGGTATAATTATAAATTACGAGAATCGCGTTGATTGCGTTGATTGCTGTTCTGCTCGTAAGCGTTTAGCCTTTTAATCTTTATTATCAAAGAATGACAACGAGTGCAGTTTAAGTACAGCAATAATCTATATATTAATTACGCCAGCCAATGGCGTTTGTTTCCGTCTCCGTATGATTATTTCTATTTGTATACAATAATTTTACCACATTGCTTATTGGGTCCTGTGGCGCAACGAATAACACGTCTGACTTCGGATCAGAAGATGCCAGGTTCGAATCCCGGCAGGATCGATTTTTTTTTACGGTCGAGAATATTTTGTTTGTTGAAATTTTAATTACATTTTTATAGAAATACTGAATAAATACTTTGTCTTAATTATATCTAAACTACCCGTAATTAAAACTGGAAATTTGCCAGATACATTTGACCGCGAAGCGGCTGACGTAGGCATAGGTAAACAATTGTGTTTGCTGCACAGCAAACACAATTGGCCGCGCAGCGTCCAACGCTGGCCGCGGTGCGGCCATCATTAACCGCGAAGCGGCCACAATAGCCGCCCGCAGGGCCTAGCAGTAAGCAATCGGCGAAGCCAATTGCTTTCCTGCTAGTATATTCTGAATTTTAAGAGCCACAACAAGTATTATCTATATTGTTACGAAACGTAAGCATAAGGAATTGCGCACTGTCCGAATTCCTTGTGGGTCCGAAAAGTCGGCCAGTGAGGTCAGATATACACGACAGAATATCCCAGAAAACTACACACTGATTTATTTTCATTACAAAATATCACTGCTCAGATACAAATTATATAATTATGAAGACCAATAATTCGGGTGATGCGAAAAATCAATTAATAAATGGACGCATTTCTGCAAACTACACCTAACCCACACGCGAACTATTCAGAGATAATTCTGTGTTTAGGATTCTTTTTTCTCGTTTCATTTATAAAATTTGTGTGGTTACTTGATTTTCCAAAAATACATATATTTATAAAATATATACGTTAGTTAAGTATTTATTAATATTTTTGTTTTAATAGAACATTAAGAACTTTTTTACAAAAATTACCTGGAATATTTTTTAACGAATTCAGAAATATGGGTTTGATTTTATTTTTTTATAAAAATTAGTTTTGTATTTTTAACTAATTTAGCTTTGTATGTAATAAAAAGATGAATTTATTTAGAAAAAAATAAATAATCATATTGCACAATACAGTAACTGCCGTGTTAATCAATAACACATGTGGTTTTAAACAAAGACATATCTGCCTTGGAGATTCTGAACTGGAGAGAGCTGGCACAAGATCGAGATGATTGGAGGAAGACTCTTGAGGAGGCCAAGACCCACCAGGATAGAGATAAAAGTAATGATGATGATGATGACAAGTTGTTTGGATATTTATGATATTTTTATGAAGGCAGAATACAAAATAGACATAATGATATCAAAAAGATTGGAAACATCTACTTTCAATTATTTTCTTAATAATAAAATTATTATTAATTAATTAAAGAAAAATAAAGTTGATAAATGAAAATGATTATGAAATTACGGGTTTCGATGTCTAAAGCATGAATTTCCAAATAAGTACATCCTGAAAATCTATTCGAATCATATTAATTGACGTATTTGACAATCAATTCCATATTAGTATTGTTTTACAAGCATCTCGAGTCTTTTTTTGTAAAATATATAACAGATTAATAGATATCGGTAATTTTAAAATGTCCGTATTTTACTTACGTAAACGACTATTTTATATTCAAATTGATGTGATTGTCGACTCAAACACAACGATTAACTTTACTATCAAAAACACAATACTTTAAAAAAGAGTTGTTTTATTCAATTTCAACACAAACTACAGATTTATCAATCAAATGTTGAGTAAAATGTCTGCCTAATGGTTATCACAAACGGCCATCATTTTGATTAAATTTTCCATCACATTTTTGCATAATTGAGACCCTATTTCAGGAATCGTAACTCGAATCTTGGCCGTAGGTAATTGGATCGTTTCTTAAACATCAGCGTACACGTTATCCTACACATAACGTCATAGAAAAAAGCCCATAGGCGTTGAATCGCACGATTTGGAAGGCAAATTGATGACTCTAAAATAAGAATTCAGGCGTCCAGGAAATTTTTTGTTGCAATAACTCGATGATTTCCACATTTACGAGGCACGTACTCTATTCTGTTGCAAATGAATATTATCCAACTAAAAGGCATCAAGTAATGCAAAAAAAGTTAGTCAGTTTTGATCGATAATGCAGACATAAACTATTACGGTGACACCGGCTTCATTTTCATTATTTTTGTAGTGTTTTTTTATAATTTTAATTCCTCAATCGTATATCGATGCACTTACGATAATGGCATAATATTTTCTACCGAACTTAAACATAAAAAATGTAATAAAAGTTTAATAATAATGAAAATTATATAGCACAAGCGCGGGGTGACACTGTTCATACCATAGGACCCCTCAGAACATTTGAAATGAAAGTGCTGAGATCCATTGCTGGAAAAACCGAAATGTAAACACAAGGAAAACTTGCAAAATAAAAGACATAGCACAATGGAGTAGATCCAATGGAGGTTATGGAGGGATTACACAGCCAGGATGGACAATCTAAATATTGGTGCTCCAAAATTAGGGAAGATTGGCATAATCCGAAAAACTTATGGAGGGCTCTCAAATCTGTCCGAGGCGACTCTAAGGCGGAAATATCGACTACCGCTAATGCCTCCAACCTGGCTGATGGTTTTTATAACAAAGTGTCTGCTATCCGTGATTTGACGAGCTCAGCTGTAAAACCTGTAATTGAGGAAGAAACTTCATCGCGGCTTCATTATCTCGATTTGACATCAATCACCGAAATATCCCAATTGATTAAAAGTTTACCAAATAAACAATGTGGGTTGGATCCAATACCAACATGGCTACTAAAGGAATGCCAATCAGAAATTGTTCCATTCCTAGTTGAGTTATTGAATAAGTCGTTAGAGTCCTCAAATGTTCCGGATACTATGAAAATGGCCCACGTAACTCCAATACTGAAGAACCCTCAACTGGACCCCGAAGACCTCACCAATTATCGTTCAGTATCTAATTTGCCGCTACTTTCTAAAATACTGGAGAAGGTTATATCACGTCGTCTTAATTTGTATTTAACATTTAATAACTTATTTCCAAAAATGCAATCTGCATACAGATGTCACCACTCTACAGAAACAGGGGTGCTTCGAGTCCTGTCGGACATTATATCATGCATTGACTCAGGGAATCTGGTCTTGCTCGCCCTCTTAGATATGAGCGCCGCATTTGATACAGTTGACCATCAAATATTGTTGGAGAGGTTGCAGAAAACCTATGGAATAGGTGGTAAAGCACACGATTGGTTCAAATCTTATCTGAGTAACAGATCACAATCGGTGCGCTTTCAAGACTCAACATCACCAACTATTACAGTAAACATCGGGGTGCCTCAGGGATCAGTTCTTGGACCACTTTTGTATATCTTATATACAAGAGATATAGAAAAAATTATTATATCTGCAGGATTATGGCCTCATTGCTATGCAGACGATACGCAAATTTACTTTTTCTGCAAACCGGATGAGGCAGAAAAGTTAAAAATAAAAATTGAAAAATGCGTCGAAGAAATAGGCAAGTGGATGGCACAAAATAGACTCACCTTAAATCCATCAAAAACAGAACTCCTATGGGCGGCGACACCTAGAAGGCAACACCTGATCCAGGAATCAATGTCTGTGAATGCAAAATCTGCAGTCAGGTTGTTGGGTGTACACATAGATTCAGATCTCTCCATGAATACACACATCAGCAAAACTGTCAGTGCATGTTTTTATCAACTGAGACAGATTAAAAGTATTCGCAGACATCTTCCCTCTGAGGCAGCCCGTTTACTCATTAATGCATTTGTTGTATCACGTGTGGACTACTGCAATGGTATCTACGCTGGCCTACCGATGTTTCAGCTCGATAGACTACAATCTGTTCTAAACGCTGCAGCACGGATCATATATGGAACGTCAAAATTCTCGCACATAACATCCCTTCTGCGAGAATTGCACTGGCTTCGTTTTCCTGAAAGAGTAGAGTTCAAACTGTGTTGGTTGATGTACAAGGCAACTCATAACATGGCGCCTCTGTATCTTCAGGAGCTCTGTATTCCAGACAACATAAATGGGAGACGTCAAACTCTTAGGTCAGCGTCTACTTCAGCGGTGGGAAGGATTGTGGAACCGGCAAGTCAGTTCCAGAAAACTAGGTTCAGCGAACGGGCATTTGCGGTGGCGGGCCCCAAAGCGTGGAACTCTTTGCCCTCCCTGATAAGAAACACGGATTCAGAGACTTTATTTAAGAAAAGACTTAAAACGCACTTGTTTACAAAATCTTTCCCAGAACCTTTTTAATATTGTTGTTTTTAACGTTGTTTTTTTTTTACTATTTTATGTTTTGAACTGTTTTTCTTTCTCTTTTCTTTTTCATTTTGTGATTCTATGATTTTAGTATGTAAGAGTTTTTTGTGTGTAAAGCGCCCTTGAGGTGAAATTTTCACAAAAATGGCGCTATATAAATAATCCAATATTATTATTATTAATGACAGACTCATGCAAACAGCAGCTAATCCCCTCTGGACGACGCCCACCGGGAAGACCACAAAAGAGATTGAGGGGTAGCTGCATCTCGTCATCCCAGAAGGCGTAGTTTTCTGTAACACAGATCGAACGATCTGATTTAAGAAAAAGAAGAAGAAAATATAGCGCCAATTTCAAAAAAAATTACCTCAGGAGCGCTTTTTACGAAAAAATTTTTAGTTGTATACTATTTAATATGTAAAATTGCCAACTTACGGAAATGATTTTTTCAAAAAGGTGTATTCTCAGTATTTTTCAGACAACGTTCCTGATGCATTCATTATTCCGTATTAGTGAGGATAAGGTTCCACACCTTTAGGTGTGCCACAGCAAATGCTCGTTCACTAAACTTAGTCTCCTGGCAATTTATCTAACCTAACCCTTAAAGCATGGGCGTGTAGTTAGAACAATGGAACGTGATTTGTAGGTCTACACATTTTTGAAGAAAATACGATATCACATGTATATCCGACAGAATATTATAATGTTGTCACGAGACGTGGCTGTGGGACCCATATGAAACACGTAAACTTACTTAAAGTTTTTATTAATTCCACAAAAAGTCACTGGATACAAAATTAGAGCAATGTTCTTAAATTCACAGTCACTAAATGTTTCTGGAATAATTCACTCACTAATTATCCAATATCGTAACTCGTTCTAGAATCATTGCTGCACTTTTATCACTTGTGAATAACTTACCTCACGTATACCTACTGATGAACATTACTGAAATCGCTCAGGTCCACACTAGAAAAAGTCTCGTTTGTCGGTAGATACTCGCTGCTGCGGTTTTTATCGCTGGTAATGTCGCATTCGTCAAACGTCAAACAAAGACTGTTACGCAGTAGCCAGCCGCGCCGGTCCCTCTTTTATAGATAAATGTTGCGTCGCGATGGTTCGAGAATTCACGAGAATAGCCCGGTAATAATTTGTTACGGATGGTCAAACTGTAATTTTGCACATTAGGGTTATTTGATATTTTTAGGTAATTTTATCGATGATTGATAACTAAAATATACCTGTTATCTAGTATCAACTTTTGCCGTTCAAATTGCGAAAAATTCATCACCAATCATTGATACAATCAGATACAAATCTCAAATAACGGTTATTATAAAACCGGTTAAAATACCATCACTTCTAAAAATTTTGATACGAATATTACGAGATTGCATATATGTTTTTTGTTTTGTGATGTTAAATTTATTATGATCAGTTCTACTTCATTCCAGTCATTAAGTTTTAGATACAATATAAGAAAGCTTTTTAATGTATTTTTAATTACTCTATTAAACTAAACTATTAATTTAAATATTAATGTAAATAATTTTAAAAAAAACATTTTTTTCAAAATGTACATAAACTAAAAAAAAGAATCATAAAACAACAAAATATAAAGAATCTTAAAGAAATTTTACAATCGTCTGTTAAATATGGTAATAGCTTTGATGTAATGTTTTATTAATAATGTATATGATATTATTTTGTAATTTTAATAAGTATTTCTTATGTTATGTATTATTTTAAAGTTTAAAGCATTTTGTGATGTTTTCTTGTACACAAACTGCATATGCGGGGTATATCAGGGGCAGCAATATCCAAAACATTAAAAAATATATTTTGAATACAGTCACCGAGAATTACTAATTTGAAATTAACTGAATTCCATATTTTATGTACCTATCCCTTCCAAAATCATGTTTCCTATAAATTTATAGGCTATGTTTACTATAAGATTTCGATTTCACTACATTAAAAATTAGTAATCCTCGGTGACTGCATTCAAAACATTTTTTACATTTTTTGGTATTGCTGCCTTTGCTTTTATACCCTACAATCCTAGAATTTTGTGTATGTATCCCTTCCAAAATTATGTTTCCTACCTATAAATTTATAGGCTTTGTTTCCTATAAAATTTCGAATTCAGTACATTATAAATTATTAATCCTCGATGATTGCATTATCTTTTTTTAATATTGCTGCCTTTGCTTTTATACACCATATATGACATATTGGAAGATTTAAATATAAAAAAAGTAGACATGTATATCTACAATAATCTTTGTAAGTTTGGATGTAGGAGGTAATCTCCAAAATTACTCATCCGTTTTCCAAAATTTTCTTTCGCCAATATTTAGAACGGACCTTCAGGAAGGACATAGGCTAAGTATGTAGTTTGTTGGCCTTGTGGTTAGGACTCTCGCTTCGTGATCCAAAAGTCCCGGGTTCGAAACTCACTCCAGATCAGCAAGTTAGTCCTATTTTTATCGCACAAGCGTTTAGCTTAATTTGAAATTAGTAAAAATATTTATGTGACACGTATTCCGTGTTCGTATCTCTATTAAAAAAAAATCTGGTGGTGACCTATTTTACGACTAAAGTCGACGAAAAAATGATCGAGGGATGCGTTTATTATGAACGCTGCCTTAACGGTATGATATATTTAAATACTTTCTATAGGGAAATTGTATAACTCAAAAAGCTATATTAAAAAGCCGTGACGAGATATACATATATATGAAGGATTATTTTCTAGGGTAACCCGCGTATTGTAATCTTGAGGAAGACTGTTATTATGTACCCAACGTTTCGGACAGATAGCACTGGCCATTTTTAAAGAGATTTTTGCCTTGTATTTCGAGTTCTGTTTTGAATTGGTGGCAAGCACCGTTCACTCGTTCACTCCAGAAGTCGAGATCCAAGTGAAGACTAATGCGAGGCTAATTGCTGGGTTTACTTTGTGTTATCTATGAAATTTTTGCGACCTGGTAATTCTTCTATTATGGTGGGAAATTTATATTGTTTGTATTAATATGTTCATTTACTGCGTCGGTACGTAGAATCGGATTATTAGAGGTTGATTTTGAAATGGTTTTACAGTCATTAAACGTTGGGTACATAATAAGAGTCTTTCTCAAGACTACAATACGCGGGTTACCCTAGAAAAAAATCCTTCATCTTTTACCCGCGAAAATCTTAATATTAACATATAAACCTACCTAAAGTGTAAAGATTGTGTTTGGATTACTTTTACTAATTTTTTCTAACTTTGTAGGTTGGATCCTGTTTGCAGAAATGCCTCCAATCGGTGAATATGGAAATTTCGCGCGCAGATTCGGCGCGTCCGTCCCGAAGAGGTTGACTAAGGCTGAGCTACCGCCGTCGGCCGCAGCGAACAGGTTGGCGGCGAAGATGAAAGCCGCGGCGGCTAACATCAAAGGGAGCCGCGTCGGTGTGTTTAGGGGTACGGTGCTCGTATCCGTTTCTGTGACGTCACGAGGCTCTCGCGCATGTGTGAGACCCCAGATTGATGACTGCGATAGCCTAATGGGTTATTTTATTGATTTGTGATTGCAGGGTCCGGGGTTCGACACCCCGCGGCACCAATTTAAAGGAGATAAAAAAAAAATGGGTTCGTTAAAGAGGACTAAATAGGACCACTTTAAAAACTATTTTGTATTACATTTGTACCATGTTCGGGATAGATTGGAGACATTCGCGAAATCATAATTGCAACAAATTGATTTACTCACTTTTTTCTAAATCTTTTAGACGGAAAATATGGTTCGTGTAATTTGGATAACTTGGCCTTTTTTGATAGTCGATTTGACATTTGAATGCATCGTAGTCGATGATGGAAATGTTATAATGAGGTGAAAATAGTCGCGATGACCTAAACATTCAAGACGGATTAAGTTGTATTTATATAACGATGCCAAAGCGCATTGTTTGGGAGTTTTTGATGATTGATATAAACAAACATTTCACTTTAGGAGTAAGATTAAATCAAGATTATATTATAAAAAAAATGTTGCCCATTAAAAAATGACTTTTTTTTAAAGTATTTATTTACTGCGCAATCGAATCAAATGTAAGTATGGTTAAAAAAACTGACACTTGATTATTTCAATGAAATTACTGGATGGAATGCCACCCTTTGGTTCGTGTGACAAATGTCATGACGAGGTTCACCTCGTCTACATTAAAATGCATGTCACGTTTATCGTACACGCTCGAAATTTTTTCATATAATTTAAAATCACCCGATCACGCCAGGTCTTTCTCCATTGTTTTCTATTCACATTTTAAACCATTCTGACCTTAAAAAGATAATATAGAGTATTTAGTCTTATCGTACACCAATTTTTCTCATGTTTCGAGTGTCGCATTTTGTTATAATTTGTATCCGGTTGTCATTCATATTTTGTACCTAAACTGTAGCATTTTTTATATACATGTTACTTGTAATTCCCACTTAATGGATAACAGTATGTTCCAATTATCATTTGTCCCTGCAGAGAGGCAGAGAGGTTTTGTGTGGACCCCTCCACATCCCGCTCGCATTCCCATGAGTGTCAGCGGGGTGGTGAGTACGGCCACTTTAGCATTAAAAAAATGACAAACATGGGTGGCGAAAGTGTAGGGCCGATATGGGAGCTCATAGAATGGCCCTGGGTGTGTGGTGAATCCCTCTTATGGTAGAGAAAGCACAAAAAAAGCTTCTGAGATATCTCTCTACGAGAGAATGGGAGTGTTAATCTTGGCTCCCCCCCAACCGAGTTCCTCCAGTTATTGAAATTAGACATATTTTCTATAAACACAAAAAGAGCAAACGGCGTTTTGTTTATTTATTTTATTTATTTATTTGTTAACGACCATTATAGACTTTTACATAAAAATGTTATAATATAGAAAGAAGTATATAACACAGTATCAGGTATAAGTAGTACATATAAGACATAAAATAATAATTTCCTAGCACGTGCTATATATTAAATATTTTTAAAAAATTACATAAAATTCAAGGCGCATATACATAAAACAATATTAGTTATAAACAGTAAAATACAAAATGTATAAATATAAGTACATGTATAAGCAATAAAAGGTATAAGCAGTGAAAGTGTCGGGTATAAGCATTAAAATATGAGTATAAAAATTAAAAATATAAATTTAACATACAAAGCACAGAGCAGTAATGTGTATAAAAAATATATTACACATCATTACCTGTATATATTAATAGTTGAAGTTAGTAATGAAGTAGTATTGTCTCTTTAAGTGTAAACTTTATTTTCACTAGATTGTCATTGAAAACGTCAACCATATAACCAAATTCATTACCAGTCTTAAATATTCCGCTAATCACAGAATTTGACAGAATGTATGTAGATATTTATATATTATATCTCCCTCATCATACTCAAGAGCTTCTTTTCACTGATGAGGTCTAGATGACTAACAAAGTATTAAATAAAATTTAATATGTAAGATTTGTATTTGTGAATAAAATAAAATAAAAAAAAAAAATTTTTTCTTCCGGAACCTACATTTAACTCGGGTAAATGTTTAGATATCTCAATGTATTATAAAATTCATCTTTATTTTTGCTGATCAGCAAATATAACTAATGCAGGCTCTTTCCTCGATTTTTGAAATCAACAGAAATTTATTTTGCTAGCTGTACATCGAACCGAAGTCAATTTGTATCAATTCCCAGGGCCGTTCAACCGGCGGGCCGCGGCTCGCGAGGATCATTACCCGAGGTGACTGACTTGCACTAATTGAATTATTAAAAAAACTAAGCACTAATTGACCACATTACCCGCCGTTGAGAAATCGCAGGTAGCCGTCATCCGCGGACGGGAGCCGCTCTCGGAGGCTGCGTAATAATTTTGAAAATAATCAACAAGTGCGACTCGGGGCGTCGACGAAGTTCGCAAACTCACACGCAAAGGTAAAACGACACGATGCGCATCCAACATGTTAAAAAAAAAATTGGCCGCGTGTACTTATGTACGCGCGTTAGAAGTTACACTCTTTTGGCGTACATAAAAAAAAACAAGTGTTGTGTTGTATACCTTGCGTTGGAACATAGCTGGACAGACTGCGCATGCGCATTTAGAATTTTCATCAATGACACTTCTCCATCAACGGATAAAAAATGTAAAATACACATTGAACACAGTACCCACGTACCGAATTGCATTTTGCTTATATCACTAACTTGCCATCACGCCGTTTCTCCGTGGGGGTAGGCAGAGAGGATAGAGCGCCATACTCTTTTGTACTGACATACAACTCTCGCCTCATCCACATTCATACAACTTGCTTATAAAAAAGAGAAAATGAATCAGTAGGCACTTTATTCAATATTTTTTGGGTTTGTTCAAATTTTTAAGAACAAATTATTGGATTTCGTCCCCACATCAATTATAGATGTTTCATGCAGACGTAGCTTTTTATGTGGGAAAGTATATATGGAAGTTTTTTTTGCGTTTATAAAACGTGACGTGGGACAACATGGGTGTCAGGACATACAATAAAGAAAAATAAAAAATAAGAATGTCATATACCTACATGTAAAAAGGATATTGCTTTCAAGACTCCAAATCAAAAATATAGATATCTCATACCAACGGCGACATCTGTACTAGTTTATGGGAATGACAAATTTTCAAACCGCAGAGGGCGGTAATAAAAATACAACTCGCATACGGAACAAGATGTGCAATGTTATGATATATACATAGAAGTGGAAGTCTATCATGGGTGGAATTGGTGAATATTACATTGTGTAAAATGATAATTTAAGCCAGCCTTATGATAGGTCGTAAGTTCTTTAAACACTTAAAAAGTATTCAATTCCTACTTTCCAATGTAAAAAAAAATAATAAAAAAATGTCTCTGTCTCTATAAGACACATATAATTTATTTTTATATTCGTCTTTATTCCAGTGTGTTTAACAGAGATAGTCCACAATGTGTACTTTACAGTTAGATTCCTGCCTTGGTAATGTGTCGAAAATGTTCAGCAACCATGACCTTAATATCAACAGTTTTGGAGTTATGCAATATAAAAGTTTGCATTTTTTTTCAATATTTTTGTCTTATTTTTTACAAAATGTTGAAGTATCATCGCAGCAACTAAGTCCTAGAGATATTCCGGAGTAAGATAAGTAATGATAGCGAAGGTCCATTAGATGGATAGCGCGCAATAAGAAGATTCACGTGGTTAGTGCCGTCGCGGATCAGATCCTAAAAGTTATGCTGCGTCCGTGAGCAAATTAATTCGCCTCACAAGACGTGGTGTGGTGCCTATCTGATATTAAACAGTGGATTACTTGGAGATAATGTCGTAGCTAATTGGGCATCTTAATTAACAATTTCGCCAGCGGCTGACAGATTTAAAAGGCTTTAGTTCCAGGCACAACTTCCGCCGTATTTAATTAAAATCGTGACGTAATGATTAAGGAATCAAATGGCAGTTTCCCTGTGTTGCATTTGTGTATACGGTTTCATTAATTTATTTAATTGTAATGTAGTGGTCGGGTAGTGTAACTGTGTATCCCGACGCTAATTGAGAATGGAATTATCTCATGGTGTCTGACATAATGTGGATGCACTTACTAATATGTACTGCAATTTAAAACGTATCAGCTCTAGAAATATTTTTTATTAATTGAATATTGCATACATTTCTATTATTTTTTTAATCTAGTCTATTAAAACTATAAAATACATACATTATATCGCTGTAACTCTACAAAAATAGAGTAACTCTTGTGTTTGGAGACGGACTTATCCTTCTCCTTTCGTATAATTAAATATTTTGTACAGATATATTTATAAAAATATTTATTGTGTAGCTGTGTTTTTTATAGTGTTCATTTAATTTTTTTATAATTAATAACAATAAAATTATTTTTCGCCACTTATGAGTTGAAAAATATCAACACGTTTCAGAGCCCATGCTATTGTATTGCAATTGTGAAGAGACTATGGGCTCTGAAACATTTTGATATTTTTCAATACACAATACAATACAATAAGTGGTGAAAATTAAGTTTATTTTTATTAATAATGTCACCACAAAATGAATATTTTTTTTATAATCATTTAATCTCGTTTATCTTCTTAATTTATGTAGGGAGGCGATTAAATTGTTTTATTCCTTGTGTTGACATTGTTTGGCGTTGCATTTTGGTATTTTGAAATTATTTAAAATCTTAAGGATGTGCTAGTTTCAAGTTTTTAATTTCATTGATTTAATTGTGTGAGGAGGGTTTATGTTGAGAAAGTCGATTCTCACTTAATTTCGTAATTCCTATTTATTATCACTCCCGAATAATTTGTCTCTCGTATACTGATGGACGTTGCTTGAGTTGATCAAGTTCTCAAAAGAAAACTTTTCGCTTATCGGCAGATACTTAATTGATATACCTACTAACGCTGGAATAACACACCTTGTCCACACTGCTATTCGCTTTGTCTGTGGACCACTCGTCGCGCTGTCAAACAACTCTGGCATGCTGAATAATTGCACGTTGCGGCGCTTTCACCTTTATTGACCTGTGCTCATGTCGCCTTTTCAATTTTCAACAATCCGGTGGACTTCGAGAGATTTCGATAGAGCGTAATTCCTTTCGATTCTACCATCTTGTGACAATACTAACAGAGTAGGCGGCGATGGTACAGCGCCACACTTTTCCGCCCTGACAAACGACTCTCGCCTCATCCATATTTACGCATTTTCGCATGCAAGCTCGACTGTTGTTAAGGCTCCTAGTACGACCACCTTCCAGTATCTGATCTCCTCTCTTTCTGGCGCCATCAGCACTTGCGTCATGTATCTTCCTTGCCGTTCTTTCCCTGAGAGACCCATTTTTAATTACATTCGCAAAAATAAGATCAACTATACATCATTTACTAATTTTTTTCATTTTTTACTCTACATATCATAAATTGATTGGGCAAACATACGTCCAAGTGATTTTATTTCCATTTTTTTCCCATTAATTAAATTTATCGCTTAATAATAATTAATAGTTCCCATAGTTGTGGTAGGTAACAAATTAATCAAAAAATTCGAGACAACTGGTTCTAATAAATAATTATATATTTAAAACCCTCTCTCAATGCTCTTATTAGCATAAATAATGTATTTAAGGTGGTCGGGATTATTTTTATTCATATAAAGTTTCTTTTTTGAATTGAGCATTATAAACGTGACTTGTTTTTTTGTAACTTTTTATTTTTTACTCTGGAAATGTCATTTTTATGTTAAAAACCTCAAAATATAAATCAGTTATACAGGGTTATTTGTAAAACATTAATAACCTCGTAGGATTATGTTCCTGCCTGGATTATGAGTCGAAAATGTTCAAGCTATTATGACCTAATATCAATAGTTCAGGAGATATGCGACATCAAAGTTTTCATTTTTTTTTCAATATTTCTGAATTATTTTTTGTAAAACGTTGGACTATCATTACAGTAACTTATATCGAATATGAAAAATTCATTTCCTTTAAAATAAGTCAAATAAAAAATGAAAACCTTCGAATTCCAATTGGAAAACATTCCAATTGGAATTTTTTCAGGGTTTTTATCATTTTATTTAATTTGTATCGAAACGAATGAATTTTTCGTAATCGATTTGAGTTACTGTAATGATTAGTCCAACTTTTAACAAAAAATAAGTCAGAAATATTGAGAAAAAAATGCAAAATTTGATGTTGCATATCTCCTGAACTATTGATATTAGGTCAAAATAGCTTGAACATTTTCGACTCATAATCAAGGCAAGAATATAGTCCTGCGAGGTTATTAATGTTTTACAAATAACCCTGTATAAAGTTAGCAGGTATTGTTTTTTTTATTTCAATTCACAAAAAGAAATCCTAATATTTCCTACAATTTGGGTCCTTAATATTTGTTTTTATTGTGGTTGCAGTCTATTTTTTTTTACCTCGTATATACATCTACTCGTATGTCATGAGCGTTAGCTGGAGGCCGCTTCATCTAATATCTGATTGTCTGCGTTAATAGTTCTGGTAAAATGAGTTTATTTTATCTTACTAACTATTTTTTTTATGTACAAGACGAACATTATTTATATATCATTGATGTTTATGCCATGCCTGCGGCATTCGGCATCCACATTATGTCTCTGTCGATTGAAAAATGGGCAAGTCATTAGTGTGTATTTTGTGTCTTGTGGGTCCTTAATATTGGAGTATATGCACACGGGAGATCGCTGTCTCTGTGAGTATAAATATGTGAATGGTGTTAAGGGTTAACAGGCAATGAGCCCTAATTACAATGGCAAAATATATCAAATAGCCGCATAGATGTATGGCCTCTTCTGGAATCCATACCATTTACCATTATTTATTTAGATATTTTCTACTCTGTTGCGGTTCATAATTAGGGATTTATAAATAATAATCAAACATAATAATTTCGTTGTCTGTCCGTCCGTTTGTCCATCCGACTGTCTGTCTGTCCCCGTAACTTCGTATAGCGTCCGTAAATTTAACGAAATTAAACGGCCGGAGATGGGAAACCCCGGGCCAGCAGAGTCGAAGGCGGCAACGATAGCGATATTGTTATCGCTGAGCCTACATTACCCGTCAAAAACATATAAAGACGCGAAACATTTCTTGTTCCTCCTGTGTAACTGTTTTATTTAACTGCCGGCAGGGGAAATATTTAAAAAATGTTAAAATATTTTGATAAAAGTCATTATTACTATTGCATGGGTGTCAATGTCAACTATAAATAAGTAAAAACCTATTCTTTAGGAAACTGGCATGTAAAAGTACCGTCTTTTCTGATGGGTACAGCCAGTTGTTACTAATTTTACAATTTTTATAACGTGAATCAATTGTTGCTACTAAAAATTAAATAATTGAAATTTTATTATTATTACTATTATTATTACTGATATATTAGGGAAGCACACGTTCCATTAGGGCTTATTACTTCTTATTAGGGCGGTATTCTCTAGATGTCGCCCTAATAAAAAATACTGCCCAGGTAGACATACGTCAGTTCAAGAGTCTTCATGAATAGCATACAGAATATTAATTTACTGGATAATTATGACTAATTTCAACCCTTTTCATTTTATGAGGAACGCCCACTGTAGTATATTTTTAATGAAGTAGAAAATTAAGGAGGTTTAAAATAGAGACGTGGCCGGTTAATTTCTCAGAAAAAATCACATTGTTTTAACTTTTAACGACCCCTCACAGGTTAGGGGTGTTGTTAATAAGACGAGTCATCTCCAGACGCGACGCGGCACCTGCCCAGCCCCCGGGGCTCTGACGCATCTGCCATCGGCGCTCGTCAGCAGTTTTGGGGATTAGAAGGTTTATTTCTATTTACTGTGCGCATCGCCGCTTCACAAGTCATCGCTAATTTTCCTTCGTCAAATAAGGGTAGCTTTTTGCAAAAGGTGTAAAAATTAAATTTTTCAATTCTCCTACAGGTGTTTTGTGTTTTTTGTTAACTGACAAGTTATCTCATTCCCTTATTATATGCTTAAAGTTCGTTCACGGCGCTAGCGGGAATTTCAAACACGGGGAGATATTTCGTTGCTGGGTGGGTGAGATGTATAAAGGTTGGGTTAGGTTAAAAATAAATAAATAAAAATAAATATAATTTTATTCCAGAATGTGGCGAGATTCGTGCAATCCCACACATTCCATATAAAAGTAGGTACACAGATTAAAAATATTATATAAAACAAAAGAGAAATAAGAAAACCATGTAAAATAGAGGAGAAGTATTATAAGTATTAAAAGTATTAAAAGAAATCTATCGTAAAATATCGTATATTAGCGGCTTTAGCGAGCAATGGCAAGTAAATTATGCGGGGCCAGTATCTTTCTCCAGTGTGCATCGATGCTGGATGCTGGAGTAAGGCGGGCTTCCAGGATAAGGATATTTCCGGAGCTGTATATCCTTTCCCTCATCCCTGCCACCTTGGATCTTATGAGGGCTGCAAAGTTGGGAACACGCCCCTCAGTGAACATACCGGAAGCGCTGCAATATCTGGGAAGGCCAAACATCATACGAAAGGCGTTGTTATATTGTATGCGAAGTCTTTCTATGCTGCTCTTTTTATAATTTGTCCAGAGTTCACATGTATATAACGTTGCACAGAAGGCAAGGAAGAGCGTTCTTTTTACAGCGGTGCTACAAAGACGAAACCTTCTACACAGCATGTTAGATTCTTCTTCTTCCTCATGTGCCCTGTCGGGTCCCCCCGATCACCTGGGATAAATTTTCCCTGTCCAGGGCAGTGCGGGACAGATAGGATAGATTATTTTTTTTTAGATGTGAGCTACAATTATTTTTGGCCTTGTTTGTATATACAAGGCTATAAAGTACCTCAATAGGAGTTCAGGTATTCTGCTCTAGCTACTGCCAGCTTTGTTGGAACGGGAGGGATTTGTCCGTGGAACTTGGAACTCCTTCGCATTTGTCTATGTGGAGAGGGAACCATGGGAAACCTCGCTCAGGAGTCGGACCTGAGGGGACCTTCCTATACGTTATTATAAAGTTAGGCTTTTGTTTTATTCTTTATTTATTACATTTTATATCCTGACTACATTCTCTAAGAAAGATGTTGGACATAGTTGCGTCTCCGATTTGGATAAAAATGTTAAATATTTATTTTTTAATAATTGTAATTAATAAATGACTTATCGGATTAAAAAACCCGTGTGTTACATTTTAGATATTTCATTTCTAAATATATATGTGAATTTCTTTTCTGTCTGGAAATCCCCCTAACTCAAATATCATAATATCCAAACCTCCTTACCTGCTTCATACGTGTACAGAAAATATTACAGGTTTGATACTATAACGTAAGTCTGGCAGTCGCTCGACTCTTAGTCTATACAAGTTGTACCAGAAAGACGCTTCGGAGAATCTGCAGAACTGTGTCACAGCAGTCCATCCCATTCATTTTTCCCTCAGCGAAGTGACTACTGATAGTGAAGTTGTTTTGTGTGGATGCATCCCCGCGCCGCTTACACTCGTATGAGTTTAAGTAGCGCGGGGAGAATGACCACTTTAGCATTAAAAAATGCCGAATCGGGTAGCGAAAGTGTAAGGCCGATGTGAGAGCTATTGTTCGTAAAACGGCGGTGTATTGGGTCCCTCTTCACTGTCAGTCCATCCCAGCAAAGGAGTGCCACGCTAAACACACTGCAGTGCGGGGCACCTTCACTTGTAGGCTGACCTTCAAATTTTTTACGACCCAAGGTGTGTACAGATTCCGCATTTCATTCACGAATTCCCGAGTACGTAATTTCTTCGCTGTTCATTTTACAGTATGGACACTAGGGTGGGCCAAAATTTTTTTTTACTTTTTTAAGAGGCACAGCAATAATAAGGTCCTAAATGATCTCAAAATAATATGTGTGGAATATTATTACAATATCACTTAATCTGCCTCCGGATTGAAATCTATTATTTGATTGTTTTTTTGAGTTATGTTCCAATTATATAGAGATTGTTGGCTTTGTGGCTAGGACTCTCGCCTCGTGATCCATAGGTCGCGGGTTCGAATTTCAATCCAGATGAGCAAGTTAGTCCTATTTTCATAGCATAGTTTGAAAATAATAAAAATATTGATGTGACACGTATTCCGTGTTCGCATCTCTATTTTTTTTAGAAAAAAAATTAAAGGTTCCAACCAGTAATCGTCACTTTTTAGGCAGATGTGATATGTGTGTCGATATATATGATTAGATTGACTATTAACATTTCTTCTAAAATTATTGTTCTTTGTCTGCTATTGTATAAAATAATTTGTACTTTTTGCAATATTTGTAGGCGGACGTTCTGTGAACACAATTACTAGGTTTTGTCACAGAGGGAAAATTATTAATAAAGATATTTGACATGTAATACATATGTACTTTATTTTTTGTAAAAGCCCTGAAGGGCTTTAATAAATACATAAAAAATAAATAAGAAAGATAAATATTAAAATTCTTACATAGATAAAGCTATTTATATATACATACGTTAAAAGTAATATTGTTTAATATTTTACGTTAAAAATATAGAGGTATCATTACCAGCTGCAAAATATATTTATACTCTGTCATGGGAAGAACTATAGATGTCTCTAGCATACTTCATTCGAATATAAGAAAGAAACTGATTTAGAATAAGTAAAGTAAGTAACTTTCAAAAATTTCATAATGTGTGGATGTTATTATATTGGAATCGGTAAACGTTACATTGTGTAAAGTGATCACTTAAACCAGCTCACACAGGTCATAAGTCTTGGGTCACCCTATAAAACGTTTCCCATATAAATAGCTTCATCTCTGTGATAATTAATCTTTATTAATAATTTTTACTTGTTTTCTGAACATATTTATGATATATAAATAAATAATTTATATTATTAAGTATTTTCTTGTAATACTACGCACTCGTCTCGACATATATTTATCCTATTGAGGTAAGTCGTCGAATTAATTTTATTGATGTATTTAAGTTCACGATAAATTAATTTTTAAAAAATGAGAATATCAAAATCAATACAACGTTTGTGCATGTTGGAATGTACTCTAGATTGACAGGTTATGTTGATTCGCTGTAGATCAATAATATTTATCGGACGAGACGGATTCTTACTGGTAGTAATAGTATTCACATTTCCTCTAAAAATCGGCTGCTCGAAGGTTCGGAAATATTCATCGACGCCCGCTGGCCATTACTAATGAGTTCGGCTATGCCTCAAAAGATTAAGAAATTACTCCAGCATCTGAGTGTACTGGTAATAAAAGGAGCGGCTTGGAAATGTATTTACATAATGTATAAAACGTATAAAATGTATAATTGGAAATGTATTTACATAATGTATAAAATGTATAAAACCATCCTCCCAAATTAATTCTGTGATATATCCATTATGGATCGGAAACATGGATATTGAGAAAAAAAGGAAGTAATACTAATTCTCAGGGTAAACTTAAGTCATTACTGGTATCTCCTTAACGAACATTTTACCGTTAATTTATTTGATTAAACATTGTTAATACATATATGAACATACTTTGTTTTTGTTCATACTGATATACACTTTGTAATTGTCTTTGTCTTTGTTCATACTGATATACACTTTGTAATTGTCTTTGTCTTTGTTCATACTGATATACACTTTGTAATTGTCTATACTTAATTTGGGATAATATTTAGCAAAAATATGTTTTTTTTAAACATTCTGTCATAGAGTATAAAATTATAAAGAGATGAACAAAACCCCGTTATGAGTCCCCCTTGCGTCTATTTAAGGCAAATTTTACATACGCGTTATTCTTGCATAATCAAATCACCTAGCAAACAAAAAAAACAACAATACAACAATTACTCTAAAAGATACTCTTTTATAAATTTTACATGTATGTATGTATGTATGTATGTATATGTATATATTTGTAAATTATCATGCATGCTGATATACAGGGGGTCCCGTATCTCGCCGTCAATCCGAAATCGAAATCGAAATAGGCCAAGTCATAATTGTTATCAGAAAAATAAAACTGGGCAAAGCATTGATTTTGAATATATGGTTTGGTCAACAAGTGACATATTCTTCCAAGCTGGAGCAGTTGGCTGTGAATTTTGGACAAAAGTTTACAGAAGCATTATTCAGGATTACATAATAATAAAAAAATGAAGAAAAATAAAGATTTGTAGCAACAGGAGTGAAAAGGCCGTCACAGGGTGTAAATATTTTTGATTTTTTTTAAATGCTTATAATTTTCAAAACACATGTCTTAGATTTTTAAAATATTTTTCTGATAACTATTATCACCCGATTTTGGCTGAATGTCAAGATACGGGACACTGTATATTTACGCATAAAATGTACACTGTTATTTAGATATATATAAGATTTTAATTTTATTGTAATAAGTGTAAACCGTAGAAATAAAAAAAACACATCGTCACATGTTACAAATCTAATTCCTTTAAAAATAAATTGTATTGAATGTCAAATAGAAGACTGTGAATATAATCTGTAACAAATTAAATATGAAAAAATCTACTAAGTACTCGGGAGTACTAAGTAGATATTAGGTCCTTACATATGAAATTGGTGTTTAGTATGGGAGGAACATAAAGCCGATTTTTTTAATTATAATATATTTATTTAATCAAAGTATGTACCATTGCTATCTATGCACTTTTGCCATCTCATAGGTAGTTCATCGATCCCTTTACTAAAAAAACCATTCGGACGGGAATCAATAAAATCTTTGAAGGCGGTTTGGACTGCCCCATCGGAGTTGAATTTTTTCCTTTGCAAGAAGTTATCCAAATTTCGAAAAAAATGGTAATCTGTTGGGGCAAGTTCCGGAGAGTACGGTGGATGTCTTAGACATTCCAATTGAAGCTCCTCTAATGTGGTAGCCGTCTGTTGTGCAGTGTGTGGTCTAGCGTTATCATGAAGCAGCAGTGGCCGAGAGCGATTAACCAGCCTCGGTTGTTTAGCAGCTAGCTTTTCCATCATGGTTTGCAGTTGCTGACAACAGACATCTGCCGTAATCGTCTGGCCAGATTTAAGAAAGCTGTAGTGAACGACACCAGCACTAGTCCACCAAACGCTAACAAGTAACTTTTTGGGAGTCAATTTTCGCTTGGGGCATGGTTTGGCTGGTTCGGCAGGGTTCAGCCATTGCGATGAGCGCTTCCGATTATCGTACAGGATCCACTTTTCATCACAGTTAATGATTCGATTTAAAATCACTTCATTATTGTGCCGGTTGAGTAATGCAACGCAGCAGTCAACGCGCGTTTGTTGATTTGCTTCACTCAATTCGTGAGGTACCCCCCTTTCAAGCTTTTTCACCTTACCAATTTGCTTCAAGTGGATTAAAACAGTTTTATCACTAACACCGCAGCCTGCAGCTAAATCGGATGTGGTTTGCGATGGATCCGCTTCCACAATAGCCTTCAATTCTTCATTATCAACTTTGGTCTCCGGCCGTCCACGGGGCTTGTTCTGCAGGTCGAAATTTCCAGAACGAAAACGTTGGAACCAAAAACGCACCGTGTTTTCTTTTGCGGCACCGTCGCCATACACATCATTAATCCTTCGAGCCGTTTCTGCAGCACTGGTGCCACGGTGGAACTCGTACTCGTAAATAATGCGATATTTCAAGTTTTTCATTTTGTAAACTGAGTGACGCAAAGAAAAAAACAATTGAGGAAAAAACAAATGAATTATAATTTTCAAAACACAAATACATGAGTAAATAGCTGTATAAATTTGGATTTGGAATTCCTAACCAAAGAGAAGATATTTGAGACCAAATTTGCCAGTACGGCAAAACGCCAATTTCATATGTAAGGACCTAATATTAAGGAATTGGTCCTATATTTGAATCCTAGATTCCTAGATTGTAGAATAACTCATTTCTTCTTCTTCTCATGGTGCCACTTCTTATTGGATGTCGGCAATCATTCTGGTGATTACGATTTTATTTATCGCCGCACGGAATAACTCAGTCGAGTTACACTTATACCAGTCCCTCAAGGTACGCAACCGTGAGATGCGGCGTCTTACTACTTATTTTCCCCTGGATGATGAGTTGGTTTGGACTATATTTTGGTCTTCTCATAATATACTCGAGATACTCCAGCTTCCTTATTTTGATTGTTCGCAGTACTTCTCGATCTTTATCCATACGTCACTCCATTCACCCAGCAAACTTTCAATATGCGTACGGACGCGTAGATCCACATTTCAAAAGTCTCAAAAGCCTTGCCATCTCTATTAGAGCCATTACTTCTTGAGATGGATCCCAGTTCTCATTCACCCGTGCACCTTAGTACTTGTATTGCGTGATTCTTTCTATTGGTTCGTTTTTTATGCTTAATTTTGGCATTAGAAGTGATCCTTTTGATGCTATCAACAATTTTGTTTAGCGAGTATTCATCTTCATCTTTAGGCCATGCTTGTTACTTGCTTCATTTACATTTTTTACAAGTGTTTGAAGGTCTTGGGCATTGTCTGCAAATAGTACTGTATCCGCAGTCCGAAAATCTAATATAATTTTATGGTTTTCCATTCACCAATATCCCTAGAGCAGTATCATGTAGGACTTCCTTAAATATTGACTCGGAGTACAGATTAAATAGCAGCGGTGATAATACGCATCCTTGTCTTTCACCCCGCCTAATTTGAAAGTCTTCGTTCAGTGTGCCCTCAGCTTTACCATTGCTGTTTGGTTCCAGTACAGATATTTGATGACGCGGATGTCTTATATTATTATATTTTATTATTAATTGTATAAGTTTCGGATGTTCGACATTATCAAAAGTTTTTTCATAGTCCACAAAGCACATATACACATCTACGCTGACATCTAAACATCAACTAAAATAATATTCTTTTGATATTGAACCCCTATGAGTAAACGTAGGTAATGTTATATTATAATCTTAAAATATGTATATTACGATACTTATAATAAATATATGGTAAAACTTCCAAGCACAAAAAATATGTTTTAGTAAAAATGTTACTTAGACCTATGTCAGTGCTTCCTGAGACAACCACGATAATACTTGTTATTAGTTAAAATTGATTATAAAAGTACGATTTCTATACATGTAATTATAGGTAACATTAATATTTAAAAGTTATAAATATTTTAAGTAATTTCATTAAATTAATTTACAACAATGCGAGGTTTCAAAACTCAATCTCGCTTGTGTAAAATTTCCTTTTTAATAAATGAACAGGACTAAAATTAAAAATAAATTTCAATAAAGCTTTGAAAATCCTGATAATGTATGTTTATTGTTTACAAATCCGCGAATGAATAAGTTCACCCGATTGGTTGTAAATCGCACTCACCTCAAAACACAAATCAGGAGGAACGCACGCCCCCTCCCCGCCCCCTGTTTTTCAGACACGTCAAAAAATAAATAAAACCCGTGAAATCTGATTCTCATTGTACGATTTCCAAAGCAAAGCGATTTTCCACGATTCCACCGTCTACAGTCTGCACGGTACCTGCGCGGAACGGATTGCTATGTGAAATGTGGAAAATTTTAATCATTCGGCGTTTAGGAACTAGTTTAGATATTTAATAATAAGCGCGAGAAAGTTGTTGATTTGAATTAAGCTGTGTGCATTTACAATCGAAAATATAATCCTGAAAAATTAATATAATATAAATATAAATTGTGATCTCACATTTCTGATAAAAAGGGTTAAATAGCTTTTCAATGATTAAGCGCTTCAGCCCGAGATCAGATTACAGTCAGTTTTGAAAAAAATGCAAAAGATTAACCGCTTTATTAGCTAAATCCAAAATCTATATCCAGAGGGCATCCCAGTTGTGCACCAAGGTACTTTAAATAGTTTTCAACATTGAAAAGCTGGTTTTACGAAAATACTGCTCATGGTCGCGAAGCAGCCTACATCGGTAGACCGATTGCTGCTTTTTGGTAGTGTCGTAATATAATTTTAATACATACGTATTTTTACACAAACATAAATATTTTAAATAATATCATATTACACGTCATAATTTTCTTCCCTTATGTAAATATTATAATTTCATTGTCTGCCTGTCCCCGTAACTTCGTGTAATGTACTCAATTTCGTTTAGATTCACGGAAAAAAAACCCAAATCGAAGATGGCTGAAGATGGGGTTTGAACCCCGGGTCAGCAAACCCGAACCGGCTGCTTAACGTACGTTGCTACCGCCGAGCCTGTGGGGCGGTCAAAAATACAGTAAATATAGGACTTATCAAAGACGCGTTTCATGTTCCGCTCAGCACTACTGTCAGGTAAAATAATTAAAATGGCACCATTAACTGCGGGTAGGGGAAATATAAAAAAATATTTTCAAATATAGTCGTTATTACTATATCATAAGTGTAAATACTTATTACTACTACTATTAAATACTTATTCTTTAGGATCCGGCGTGTAAAAGTACCGTCATTTTTGAAGGGTAACAGATATTTCTCTTAGTCATTCATAAAGTAGTGTAAAACTTAAAATGTAAACAAGTGTACTAAGTAATCATTAAATCAATTCTCACAATTCATATTTTACCATTGTTACGCAAATGTCATTACAACTATATCATATACAAAAGTCCACACAAACAAATAAATATTTCATATATTATGATCTATTAGGTGCTTTCCACTTTATTTATGTATTTATCTTGGACAGTATAACAATGATGAGATTTTCATTGTTTTCTGTTATTCACTCGAAAATGTTGACGTCGGCGTCGTTTGTTTTAGTTTGAATAAAAAGATTTACCTTAAACTCAAAAATATTAAATACGCTACGAAATTACGTGAGAATGGTAACTTTTAAAATTATTACATATTCATAATATGTTTTTGAGGTTTGTCAAAGTCATTTCTTTCGGTCACCTGATCCACCACCATTCGGACTTTGGAGTAACAACTGGGGAATCCGTTATTTTCCGGCTAATTAGGTACAAGTGTCTATTTGGAAAATTTTCAAATAATGAAATAGGTAATAAAGTAAATACTAATCATAGAGACACATATTATTCTTATTAAATAACGTTGCAATCAGCATTTAAATTTTAATGACAAAATATATGTAATAAATCTAATGGATAAAGAACGTTAATTTCAAAAGACATTAAACATCCTCTCCCCATTCCTTTCCCGTGTTACCCTCTTCCATCCATTGTATAGGGAAACATATTATATTGCATAATTAACATGTTTCGCTTCCGGAACAAAGCTCTTAGGTGTGTGTCGATACCCCGTGCAATCAGGGTTGTCCACCGTTCAATACAACCTGTAAATACCGGCCGAATACTTTATGACACCTCATCCAGGGAGCCGCCCCGCTCCGGCCGGGGGCGCCCTTATCGGCTATCAGAGCCTTGGGGGGAAGTTTCGAACCGAAAGCACAATCAAAGGCATTAAATCATCGCTCGACTTCCTGCGGCCACCCCCGCCCCACCGCCGCCTCTCCTCCGCGCAGGTAGGACGACACCGATTTTGTTTAGGGTGGCAAGGCGTCGCGCGTCGGGACATCTTCCTGAGGACGTTTAAAAAAGTGTGTAAGTATATTTGCATTATTCAAATACATTTTGATAGACTCTTTTTTATAAAAGGACAAATATTTGTACTTTTATATACTTTTGTCCTATTTTTTTGAAATTATATTTCAAAAGTTCTTTTTATCGATCTCTCATCCCTGAAGATCTCGATCTTCATCGCCATCTTTACTGAGCTCCTCAAAATCCACATCCTCTTCGTCATTCCGCTGATCTCAGATTATCATTAGATTAGAGAGCCTGTTTTTTCTTCTCTTTGGTCGGTTAAGTGCGTGGGGGGTCTTTTACTTCCTCTTCGTCCTTCAACTTAGTTTACCAAACAAGCTTCTTGAGTTATTATCATTTCTCGCGAAGTGTTCAAATATTTTTTTTACGCAAACGAAATTGGCTTCAATATTTTTTTGACGATTCACAGTTTCCATGTGTACGTACGTGATTCGATATTTTATTCGTAATTTTAGATAATCTAAAAATTAGTACTACGCTTTACAGCTAAGTTACAAATTTATGAAAATCGTGCTGTACGCAATTATAAAAAAATACCTGTTTATTGAAAAAGTCAAGTGTTGAAATTATTAATATTATTCTTTTATCTGAATAATTTTGTTTCAAATTAATTATTTTTTTGACTTATAAGGACTATTCACACAAGCGTAATTTATTAATTTCTATTTGAATGATATTTTTTAGGAAAATAAATATATTATTCACATTCAGGTTTATTTGAGCACATAAATCCTATAAATGGTGAAATAAAGTATTTTCTTATTAATATAATTAATAATTTAGAGCTCCAAATATTATAAATTCCACTCCCGAGTGTTGATAGTATAGAAAGAATGTTATTAAATGATTATGATATAATTAATTAACTTATAAATTATACTATAATTAAAATACAGTATCATCAACATTACACTTATAAAAGAAGGCTTTGAAAAATGAATGAATATTCATCAGCCCGAAACACTCAGGAGGCCCAGTCACCCTGCGACTTCAGCACATCCCACTTATTTTGCCTATTGAGGTAAGATATATGTTCTGGTGAAATATGAAAGGGAGAATAGCGAGTTACCTTCCAATGAAAGCTTCGGGCACATTAAAAATGAATAATATTTTTAAAACGTGACATACGGTGGGAAGAGTGTAAAACATTAATTCCCAAATGCGGTTACGGATTGTGTGATTTGGGACTGAGAAATTTATTGTTAAATGAAAATCGATTCGAATTAGGAAACCTTGACTACGGTGGACTCAAAAAGACTTTGAGCGAGTGCTCTTTTTACTTATTCTTATTATAATTTTATTTTAACATGGAATACCTACGTTAACTCAGAGGACAAGCTAGTGAAATTTGTCATATAAAGCTGCATTAGAAATGTAGTAATGCGTTAAAAAATTTCGCGACATTTACATATTTTTACCTTATGTTATGCCTTTATCGATACTTCCCAGGATCGATGAAAGGCGTTTTCGAAATATTTTTTAAATTAAACAAAATTGAGGGGAGTTGAGTATCGATCCCGAACACTCTGCCTCCTTGCTCTTCCTCCTAGGCTGTGATAAATTTGTAAATACGTTGATTTTTTTCTGTTAGATTTTACTCTACTGATTTGTTACTTATATATTTTTAAAATCAAGTCATAACAATACCATGGTGAACTTTTTTTCATCTCATTCTATCATATGTCGACAGTGTGGTGGATAGTCATGCAGGAGACCGGGGTTCGATTTTCCGTCGGAGAAATATTTATTTTTATTTTGTTTTTTTATCTACATTTACACATAAAACAACTCTCTAACTGGGAAAAATATATTTTATGTGTACATACAAAATACATAGAATATATTTTACAAAAACATAGTTCAGTTTACAAAACAGTCTGCTGACTACAGAAAGAGTTCTTGCCCAGAGGGGGTTCTGTTTTTATTATTTCTTTCTAAAACTAGATTTTTCAGTGATATTCAGCACATGAAAATTATGCAAATCGTTATAAAATGCGTTATAAAAATTTCCAATGCGTTATAAAAAAGACGTATTTTAAAAAATAAAAAATTACCATTAAAACTTGATTAGATTTAAGATACAATAGTAATAACACTAACATATTTCGTAAACAATTGTACTGAATAATAAATATAAATTAACTTTGTTTAAACCACTTATTTATTGAAAAAAAAATCAACATGTTTCAAAGCCAATGGCTTCTTCATCAGGAAAACAAAAATAATATTTAAAAATCGAAGTATAGATCAAAATATTAAAAAGTTATATATGGAAAATAATAATATAAAGTACCTAATTAATATGAAAATAAATTTAAAAGATAACTATTTGCAAAAAGGACCTGATTATTTATAATATTCAATTTACTATTTACACTCTTTCTTATTTCCAAAATTTCTAATTTATCAAATTGTGATTCTGTATAATTTGTATGTAAAATTTGTAAACCCTTATTAATATCAAAAGAATGACCCGTAGCCAAAAGATGGTTAGCAAATTCAGAATAATTATTACTATTTAAACACCTTAAGTGTTCTTTAATTCTAATTTCAAAATTTCTACACGTTTTTCCTATATAAAAATAATCACAATCATTACAAATTAATTATTATGTTACCACAAAATAAATTTGCTACATTTGAAGAAGAAATTGTACTGAAATACATGTATATTTTTAATAGCAATGAACGATTCATGACTTTATTTAATGTGACACTTTTAAACTATATTTGCTTCTACATACGTGCAAAGATTTAAATCAAAGGCATTAAATTATGTCAAAATAATCTGATTCATACGAATCCATTTTAGTTCATTACCATACCAATGATTTTTATGCGTCGTAATCAGTTAAATTTAGTATCATTAATTATAAACTTTCCAGCGATTATAATAAATCATCAGAAAACTGATTGAAATGATAAATCAATTCAATAGTTAATTTGGCGGCCGATAGGGTTCTCAATATAGCCGTTATCCAAGATCCGCACCCATTCGGTGTTACCTTCCGCCGTTATTCTGCGAGGGTGTCCTTTGCGGATCAGATAAGAAGGACGGAGGACCATCCTCCGACACCAGTTTATGTCCTCGAAGTCGCAGGTCAAGGAGTATTAACGGCTAGAGAAAGGTTCGGGGTGGAGGAAGTTCAAGAACCATCGATAGAATGGAGAGTGATTCTAAATATTGGGAGCTTCGCATAGAAATTTACTATATTATTACTACCAATTATATTCCATGATTACATACACATTTTAATGAACACGTTAAAACTCGGTAGTGTATACATGTAATGACTTTAATGTAACGAATTTTGAATTAACTTTTTGGATTTTTATTTATTTTTATTTATTAAATCCCAAAAGAAAATATACAAAATATAATATATATTACATACATTATGAGTATATTAAATCCTATAAAGGTATATACATATATCTGTACAATGGTTCGGGAGATGAGAATTTAGACATGAGTGATGATTTAAACACGCTAAAACTCAATAAAAACGATATAAATTAGTATCTAGTCACTAATATTAATACGTAGCTTTCATAATAGTGACTCGAATGAAAGTTGTATGACGATTACAATATATATTTATAAGGATATCACTTGTTCTTGTGTTTGGATTGCCCGTTTTTTTATTTTGTTTTTAGTTGACTTGTTTACTTCGGTTACAATTTTTAGTTCGGTGGGTAATAGATTGAAGTATTTAGTAGCTGTATATAAGGGACTTTTACAGTACATTATTTTAGTAATTTTGGGCCCTTGTATTAATTTATGTCTGGATCTACCATCATAGTTATTAAATTTTTTAGTACATTCATTGAAATAATACTTCAAACTATCTAGTACAAACTGTTGTCTAACATTTGATACAAAACTTTGCCCTTATCCTATTTTTTTGAATATTCTCTTTTGCATGTCGAATATTGATTTGATAGCGTTTTTGTAGACACCGCCCCACGCAATAATGCCATAGTTAATGGTACTTTTGAACAAAACATGGTATAACATTTTTAAGACTTTAGAATCCATGAAGTATCGTAACTTATAGTTAATAAATTGAAAAATCTAACTTTTTTCGACAGTTCTTGGACGTGTACATTAGGGTGTGTCACTTTTTTCAACTTTCGATTTTTAAATTTAATAGTTCTCAAAAGTTGCATTTTTATATGTTATTAAATGCTTTATTTACAGTTTTCCTTAATACTGGTACTTTTGGCTAGTTAAAAGGCCATGAAATAAAGAAAAAGTTGCAAAATAACGTTCAAATCAGAACGATATATTTTTTGTATTTACCAATTGTCTTAGTAATTAAATGCTTTTTTCTAATAATTATATAGCCAGCATAAGGAAAACGCCTTATTTAAGTTCATTTTGTTAATCTGTTAGTTTAAATACCTACCCCCGTTCGGGCAATTTCGGCTTGTTTCGGGTCGAGCTCCCGTTATGCGTGCCTCATTAGGTCAGACTCCATACCGAACGGTTGTATTTGTTAGCTTACTTGTTTTCTACCATCGTAAAGTTTCTACATATTATACGTAATAAATTTAAGTGTTTAATTCATTCATGAAACGAATCACAATGGCATCGAATACGTCAAGCTCAAAGGAAACCTGAGGTCGTACGAAATTACGTATTTTTGAGAAATATCCCGAAAAATTCAAAAGTACTATGTTATGTTTAACGACATTATGAGTGGACGCGTCATGAAATGAAACAGTCAAGTAATTTAGAACCACAAGCAAAAGTCATCACTTTTCAAGTGGCTCGAACCGTTCTTGAAGTTTGAAAAAATGCAAGCATTGTGAGCCAGCTTCTATTATCATATTGCAAACAGTATAGGCTACTTTCGAAAAAATTCAACAAAGAACAAAAAATCAATCGTATTTAGATAAAATAGAAAACTTTATAACTAAATTAACAATTCTTTTTTACATTGCTGCGTGCAAATGCAAAAATTTTTCTTCTTGTAAATGTGGAAAAAATAAAACTGTTCCGATTAAAGACCACCCATTTCTTGAAGACCAAAGAACCTTCAGATGCATAGGCATTGGGAACATAGTTAAAGGAAGAGAAAATTGAGAAAGTACAAAAAAATTCGAAAAGTTGGCTGAAGTATGTGATCGTTATGGCATATCGCACAGAGCAGGCGCTGCTATTGCTTCGGCTACACTGAGTGATATCAGGGAGGCATCAAATGTTGACAAATGACAACAAAATTGTAATAGAATAGGGTATACGAGAGTTTTGAAAGCTCGTGCCTCGCAAAAATCATTGTCGAGATCTTTTGTGACACCACAAATCAATTTTGAGAGCGATTATTGTTACGACATGATTTCCTGGCAGGATGAGAAACTTATACTGACTGAACTACCGCTTTTGAGCTATGTACTTATAAAGTGAAGAGCTGAGGACAGTTTTCGTCGAACGAAATGTCCGAATATTCGATTTTCCCAAGTCCCTGCCACACTCAGTCAGTAGAAAGAAATCTAATGACTGTGTGTGGCAGGGAAATGTGTGGATGCCTTAAATTGACGACTGTAGCTGCAGGTTCTGTCGTAGGGTAAACAGTTAGAAAAGGTTTTATTGCAGCCAAGCAGAAATCCAGGAAAATTATGCCAATGTTTAATTCTAAAAAATTACTTTTATTGTCTTTAAAAATACTCTTTTTGGAAAATTTTGTATGTTTTATAATTGTTTTTTTTAATAATTCAGCTTAAAATTTGCAGTAAATTTTTGTTTTAGTATATTATCTATATATATATTAACGAAATTAAGTAATCTGATAAAAATTATGTAGAAGAAAACAGCACTTTTATTACCTCTGAAAAATCAATAAAATCCAACATTTTCAGAATATTTGGCTCGCTAGAACCAGCCAAAATTATACTTGAATTGCAACTATTTTGGCATTTTTGTGTAGTTATAAATGCAATGCAACTTTTGATAACTATTAAGTTTAAAAGTAAAAAACTTTTTTTTTTCGCCATACAAAGTGACACACCCTAGTGTACATCCCATTTTAAGCATACTTGGACGTGTACATCCCATTTAAGCATACTTACAAGTATCTAATATTTTTATTATTTGTGTTAATTATAGTATCCTTAGGTAGTGTATCACTGTAACATCAAAAAATTACATATACCGTTTTGTCAACATTTAGCGTTAATTGATTATCATTTAACCAGGTACAAACATTTTTAACATATTATTCTTTAGTTGCACATCAAACCAGCGTCACCGGCACAACGTACAACGGTGTCATCGGCGTACGATGGCAAGTGATTTTTTATTTACTACTCCAATTATATCATTGATATACATCAAGAAAAGTAACGGACGTAGGATTGTTCCTTGAGGAACTCCTATTTTAACACCTTCTTCAATACTATAGCATCCCTTATATTTAATCAATTGTGTTCTATTACTCAAGTAATCTTTAAATACATCATTTGCAACTCCTCTCATGCCATATCTCTCTAGTTTACCAAATTATTATGTCAATTATATATTCTAAATTCTGTCCATTATTTTCTACGGCAAAAGTGCCATATTTAAAAGTATGGTATGGGAAAAATGGAATGACAAAATATTGTTTTATAATTAAAAGGTAACGTCAGAATGACAAAAAAGGTTATATAGTAAAATAAAAATTGATGCAAACGCGGAATACGTATTGCATCAACATTCTTACTATTATCAAATTAAGCCAAACGCTTGTGCTATGAAAGTAGGACTCGCTGGTCTCCTGGAACGATGCTCGAACTCTCTGCCATTAGACGTTGATCACTAATCGATTGTCTTTAGGAAAGTAGCAGCGTATCTATGCTTTTATCACAGCCAAAATTCATACGCATTATCTAAGTGAAGGCTGAGTAACCATCAGAATTGATACATACTGCATCCCGTACAGTAATAGTTTGTAATCTAAAATAGAATTTCTTATTTTATGTTATTAAATTAAATAAATATTAAATAATTTCTCCAAAAAGAGCAGAATGATAATATAATATAAAAGAATATACTTTGTTTACATCACTAATTTGTTGAAAATATCAACAGGTTTCGGGGCCGATAGTCTCTTCATCTGGATACTGTACTGTGTGTGTGTGTGACAATAACAATGTGACAATAACAAAACAAAAATAAATTTTGGAAATAAGTAAAAGTTTTGATAGTAAATTTAATTTTGTAAATAACTAGGTTCTTTTTACAGGCACAGTGGATACCTTAAAAAAAAACCAGACACGTTTTTGGAAACAGCACATGATTATATTTATATATGTATACTTTTTTTCTTTTCTTTTTCTTCTGTTTTAGTAATCTCCATTGTTTTCCTCTTTTCTCTCTGTTTTTTAAATATGTATGTAATTGTATTGATAAATTTTTGCTAGTACTGTTCAATTAATATTATGTATTTAAAGGACAGAGAAAACCTGGCGTATATCAGCCCGCAAGCTGCTAACCCACAAATAAACAAATAATAAATATACCTACATAATTATCGATTAATCTCCCATATCTTTATCTTCATTTTGTTATTGTTTATACTTCGATTTTTGATTTATAATTTTTAATATACGTTATATCTTAATGAAGTGACCATTGGCCCCGAAACATGTTGGTATTTTCAACAAATCAGTGGTGAAAACAAAATGTTTTCTTATTAATTATATTAATAGGTATTACTTATATATGAAAAATTCTAAAAACATGTATAGTGTTACAGTCTAGTCCACAATACTTTACAGGTAGATTCTTGCTTTAATTATGAGTCGACGATGTTTAAGCAATCATGACCATCAATAGTTATAGAGACGCGAAATCAAAGTTTGAATTTTTTTCAATATATCTGATATGTCATTTTGTAAAACGTTAGAATTAATAACTTACGTGGAATGTTAAAAATTCATTCCGTTCAGCACAAGTCAAAACAAATTATAAACATCTTCCAATTCCAATTGGGAAAAATTCCAAATGGAATTTCTGCATACGTAACAGTAATGATAGTTCAAAGTTTTAAGTCAGAAATATTGAAAAAAATGCAAACATTGATATTGCGTAACTCCATAACTGTTGATGTATTAGGTCATGGTTGCTTGATCACTTTCGACTGATAGTCAAGGCAGGATTCCAACTGTAAAGTATTGTGGACTAGCTATGTTACACCCTGTATTTGAAACGTGGTAACCGCAACACAAAAAACAAGTTTTATCGTACGATACGTACATTAAATTGGTGTTTATGTATTTTAAATATACGCGAGAAATATATATGTTTATAGATCCTCAATAGCAACACAATCACCATCACACAAATGTTCTTCATTTCGTTTCAAAGCAATTCCAATTATGCCGAGTCGTTGATTCCATAATTTCAATTACACCGTCATTATTTTGAAATTGAAATGTCAAAAGTCTGCAAACCTGTTCATGAATGTGACACTTTTTGCTCGGTCATAAATAACTTCTCACGTTGCGTGAATTACATCTATGTACGTACCTCGCTGGTTCGCAGATACGTGGAAAATGAAGTAAATTTATGTAATGGTGTATACTTACCATCATATTTTATAAAAAACTTTTTATGTCGCCTTTCATAAACAAGTGTTATTTTAGAATATTTTAAATGATTTGTGATATTGATTTCAAAATTAATTGAACAGTCAGTTTCACCACTCATAATTATTATTTTGATTGTTGATATTTGAATGATACATAAACATTGGTTAGTGTTTTTCCGTTACTATAATATTTGAGATCAAAAAATAATGAATAAACTGTGACTTATCTACTAAATAATATCCAACGGATAGGTATTTGATAGTTCATGCATGTGGTGGTGAAATCTATACCTATAAAACTCAATGTCTGTCTGTCTGCCTATCTGTCTCTCTGTCTGTTCTTTATAAAAATCCACACCGTTTGTCCGATTCGATTCAAAATGCATACTTATGCTTTTGGACCCGGCGAGTAACATAGGCAACATTAAAAACCCCTTCCTTTCCCCCTGACATATTTTCGATGCAAATCTATACCGTCCGACCGATCAGACTCCAAATTTGGAAACTAATTCTTTAGGACTCGGCGGGTATTATATGCGACATTTCCCCCTATTCTTTTAACGCTTTCCCTCCCCTGATATATTTCCGATGCAAATCTGTATAGTTTGACCGATCGGACTCAAAATTTGGAAACTTATTCTTAAGAACTTGGCGGGTAACATATGCTACTTTTCCCCTCCTCTTTTACTCCTTCCCCACCTCCTTATATATTTTCGATGCAAATCTATACCGTTCGACCGATTGGACTTGTAAACTTATTCTTTAGGACCCGGCGGGTAGAAAAGGTGACATTTCCTCCCTCCCCTTTTATCTTTTCTCCTTTCCTGATATATTTTAGATGCAAATCTATACCGTTCGAATCAAACCTTTGTTTCCGCCCACGAATTTATTTTCAACTTATTCGTAACCCGTGTAACGCCGGGTACGAACAGCTAGTAGTTTGATAAAATAGATACTGGGAGGGATACAAACGTACAACAGCCTCTTTAGTAATGTGGTAAAAAATATGTTACATATAGAAAAACGTTTACAAATACTATAATTAACAATTTGGCCAATACTTTGACCTGTCCAAGCGCGCTATTCAATGTAGTATTGCTTTCGAACTGCCCAACACAATGCTCTTTCTCTCTAAATCTGAACCAGCAATAAGACTAAAAAATAAAAGTAGGCTCCAAAAAAAAGCACTGATGTAAGATTTTTACACCCGTTGCAGACCTGATAAATGTGGTTCGTCGTAAATGTGGCTGAAAGAAGTCTCCACATTGGGACAATACTAAAAGAGGTCAAATTCACACAGGGAAAATGAAAATAATTCGAGAAAAAATTACAATTTTTCATCAATGTACCTATATTACTCGTACTTGCGCACATAGCTGTGCGACACGAGAATATAAAATACGAGTATAAACATATTAAAAAACTCTAATATAAACCAATAACTACGCATGGATAATTTAAATTTATAGTTTGATGTGATTCGCGCGCACGCTTGAATCAAAACCAAAAAAAATAAACACCGAATCTATGCGCATCCAAATAATCCTTTTTAGTAAAATTGAAAAAAAAATATAAGATGGCAATCGCTATCGAAAAGACTTAATGTATGTATGACTTTCTCTAAAATACCCAAAACATGTAACCTGACTGTAGAGAACAGACCTACAGAGGAGCAGATCTGTGTGAAGGAATAAAGCCCAAATTAGCAAGGCAGCGGCAATACCGAGTGTTTTAAAATCCACAATTTGAAAAATATAGATATCACCATCAATACCAAGATTAGAATCTTTAAAGCAGGCGTAAGACCAATAATGATATATGGTGTTGAAGCAACGAAGCGTTGACAGACACAACCAGGACCAAACAGACATTGAGAACTTCAAGAAGATGACACTGAGGATGATAGCAGGCAAGACTCTGATGGATCGCGTGAGAAACACCAGAATAAGAAAGATATGCGAGGCTGAGGACATTGTGCGATGGAGTAGAAACTGAAAGAGGGGCTGGTATGGTCATATCCAGAGAATGGACAGCACCAGACTCCCTTATATCGCACTATATAGTCAGCCCTACGGAATCCGCCCCCGCAGAAGACTTCCCAAAATATGGAAGGACAGCTGGGAATCCACCTCACTGGAGGTGCTATCGTCTGGTGAACGGACCACATATGTCTATTAAAAGAAAGAAAAAAAATAAGAAATATTGAAATTATTTTAACAATTTCAACAAATTTATTTTCTATAACGTATCATGAATTTTGGCAGTTTCATTTTTGTAGTTGAAAGAATAATTTTTTGTACATAAATAATATTTTGAAACGTTATTAAAAATAGTTTGGATTTTTTACTGTCCCAGTTAAAATAAAGTTTACTGTATTAGAAAGTGACCGTCTATATAAATAAATGTATGAGATGAAATGATAATGATAAGATGAGATGAGAGTTGGCGTGACGGAAGTGTGACGTTCTGTTAAATTGTTATGAAACTTAGATAATACTCGTGTCGTCACTTTTGGCACTACAACCCCTGGTGAGTCTTGGGCCACCCCCGCTCATCTCGGTTTTGTATCAGCTCACTCCAGTTCAGAATCTTCAAGGGAGACATGTCTTTGTGGGCGTTTTCGCTCCATCTTAATTTTTGCCATCCTAAGCTCCTTCGCCCTTTCGGTCTTGAATTCAGCAGGGACTTCGGGACTTGTTGTTCGGAAATTTTCTCCGCATGACCCAGCCACCGAAGTCTTCTCAGTTTTATGAATGTTGTAACGGTCACTCCTTAAATAGAGTACAGAGCGCATTGTTGTAACATCTGCGCTAAAGTCCATTTTCTAGAACCGGTCCAAAGATACGCCTCGAAATTTTCCTTTCAAAAAAGTCCTGTGCTCGCTCATTCCTCTTAGCAACGTCAAAACTACAATGCGCATATGAGCACTGGCCTAATAAGCGCTTTGTACACCGGTATTTTAATGTTTCTGGACAGCAGGCTGGATTTTAAATAAATTTTAGATAAAAAATAAAATATTATTAGTATAATATAGATAATAATACTCGTATATTATTAGATAATACATAATAAATGTCACTATCTAAACACAACTGATTAAACAAAAAATTCAATTGACAAAAATCGGTTTGCGTCTGAGATAAAACTCTATTTTGGGTCATGTAGCAGCAGCTGAGGTGTCCGAGTGGTTAAGGAGTTGGACTTGAAATCCAATGGGTTCTACCCGCGCAGGTTCGAATCCTGTCCTCAGCGAAGTTCATTCATTTTTTTGAGGCGCACCCATGTCTCCTGTTATTATTTTTTTTTGAGTTGTATGTTCACAAATTAATTATAATAATTTTGTATATTTATTTAACTATAATGCAGTAACGTGAAATGGTTATGATACATTTCTACATAGTTTAGCATACAATTGATAAACACATTCCGATTAAAACCTACTTTATTCTATGTATTAAATTAATTATTTATGTTTGAATTAGATTTTTTGATATCGAATAATGAATGTTTTTAAAAACGCTATTCAATCAGTTTATCAGCAAATGCTGACTAAATTCAATTATATTCAGTCAGCATTTGCTGATAAAATATTGTGAACTGAGCTGTTTTACATAATAATTGTATTCAAACGAATTTTTTTTAAATGAAAACATTTTTTTGTGATTTGCGAACTGTAGAACTTATAATATTATTTATTTTAAATATCATAGTGTAATAACTATTTCATTTTGCAATAAAAATAAGATATGTGTATATTAAATAATTTTAATTAATCAATTAGAAAAGACATACAGAAAAAATCAAATTAACGAAAAAATATTTTAACTGTCACCGGGTCTCGAACCACGGACTTCCAATTCTATTCGACAACGGCGCGTTATCTAATTTCGTCTTTTCTAATTGATTAGTAAAAATTGTTTAAGAATTCACAGAACTTCACAGAAATTGCAACTTCACAATAAGAATGTGTTTCCTTTAATATATGTGTATATTAGTTGTATCGAAGATAATCTAGCTTTAACAAAATAAATGACACCTATCATTTAGTATTCAAAGGTTTTTGGATTCATTGTAGCTATATAATGTTGATAGCTATGTATTCGGAAATGGAAATATATATATAATTACGAAATTTTACAAATATAACATTTGAAATGTTTCGTAATCTTAAATGGCAAACATAAATAATAATATCTATCAATCTTTCCGATTGATAGATTTTTTTTTCTAATTATTTCTTCTAATTTGTTAAACAAATATATTATTACATCCAATACCGATCTATTTCGCATATGAAATGGAGTATTCTCGGCTCCCAGTTGGAACATAATCCATTCCCCGTACCATCGCTAATTTATTTTCTATGGCAGGACGACAATGTGACGGCAAGTTGCGGCGGGAGCGACGAAGGGCAAAGAACTGATAATGGCCAGCGGTAAATTATTGTTATAATTCCCCAAGTTTTGAATTTATCGTCCCACGGAGGACCCTTGCCTATACTCGGTGCAGCGTCCTGACTGATTTATGCCGCCCTGGTAATGTGATTTTAAAATCGCGTTAGAGACGAGACTCTATTCATTAGAGCATAATTCGTGTGTACAATGTTTGCACGTTGTTTTGAAATAATAGCCGAATTATTTCAATGTCTGAAGACAATTTTGCAGGTGTTACATTATGCTGTCTGATACTATGTTTCAATATGTGCTTATTTCATAAAGGTTCCATGTTTTCAAACATATTTTAAATATATTTGGAAACCGTTTATGATGCAGTTTTCAGATATATATTAAATATTTATATGACATTTGTATTAAAATGTTGAAGTATAATAAATACCTAGTTTTCACTCTTTAGACATATTGTTACCTACTCTTAGCTTACTGATATGAGTATTTTTGGTATTGGACGAAATCAGTGATCGATCAGTGTTTTACGATAATATCACTAACAAAATAAATAAATGTACTTATTTAACTTTAATAGTATTCAATTATACTATTCCATTACAGTTTTAAGCATGTGATGGAATAGTATAAACATAAAAATCCAATTTAAATACAATAAATATACAATGAAATTGAACTATTTAATTTGGTAAATGTACACAAACAAAGTTCATAATAGTAATCTATCAGAGATCAGTGGTTGCTTTACAGTTTATGAATTTTAAGTTCATCATAATATATGTACCAAATAAAATGCAGAAATCGATATATATTGAGTGACCTCTTGCGAAAAGCTTCGAGTTTTGTGACAACTTACAAAATTGTGCCTCTCAATATTCAATGTTTTTCACAATACGGCCTTTCAATATATTATCGACTTCTGCATTCTATTTGATTCTCCTATTTAAGCCCGCGTAGATGGTGTGAAATATGCGTAAACCTTAAAATATCTGTAATCTGTTGGCGCCTAATCAACATCGAATACAAATAGGTAAGAAAAATCTAACTTCAAAACAAAGTTATGGAATAAACTACCAAACAATCTGAGATAATGGACGGCTCACCATAGTCCAAAAAATAACTAAAGCAGCACTTCTTTAGATAATTATACAAAAATGTATACAATCAGATAATATCTTATGTTTCCACTCCAAGTAGGTATGCCTTCCGCAAATACCTTATTCTTCCTGCCCCTCTTAAGTATGACCATCAGTTCCATTTTATTTGCATGTACAAGCAATAAGTAAAAAGTAAAAAAAAAACTTAAGTTAAGTAATTTAATGTGTTGGCGTTTACTTGTGTAAATTCATTTTAACAGTTGTGAATAAAACCCAAAGTTTTAGTGTTTTATTCATATTTAGTAAATAAGTTCTTTAACCAGTAAGTTATTTTGTAAAATAATGTTTGTATGTGATTGCGCTTGAAGTGAGTTTTCACGATAGTGATGCTTTATAATTTATCCAAATATACGTTTATAAAATAAATAAGTAAAAAGAAATACATGCACGATTTACCATATTGATGTACGTTTTAAAAACATTATTCAAAGATCCAGAGTAATTTTCGACAATAACCAACATGATACAAGAGAAAGAGAAATAATGAGAGTGATTTCAGGAAGAAGTCCAAATCTTAAAATATCTATGATATACAGGGCAATGAGGATATTTAATGAAATGCCAGAGAAAATTAGGAAGGCACAAAAAATTTCTGAATTTAAAATAATGCTTATTATGTTATTTTATTTTTCGTCAACAGGTTTTCTTACAGACATTGATATTCATTTACATAAGTATTATAATTAGACAGAACCTATGGCCAATCACGAGAGACCCTTATTTTACAGAAGTTAGTACAATACAAGTATGGGTTAGATAGTAATTCAAGTAATCAGTTAGTCAGTGTATATGTGTGTGTCGAAATCTGAAAAAGCCATATTATTGGTTTATTATACGATGACATATGTGTAAATAATGGATAAGTGAAAGAGTTTGTGCTTGCAAGGATGCTTGCTAGGTATGGCAAGGTTGAGAATGATATTAAAAGGAAGATGACTACGGGAAAAAAAGTAAATGGGGCTCCGAAAGCAAATATCGCCACAAGGAGTCTGTCACAAGAAGAAAGACTAACAGTGTATAAGCATTGGTGGCAACAAAAATGTATGAAGAGAAAACCTGTAATAGACACAAAAAAGAATATCACCATAAAATAGAATGACTGCGGTAGAAATGAATATACAGCTGATCGCTGCATATTCGAATATAACATATTAAGAATAAAAAAAGAAGAACGTATTAGCGAAGAAATGATAATAAAAGAAATATATGAAACGAGTATTAGAGACAACAGGGATCCGCATCAGACCAGGCACGATTTCAGATAAATCATATATTGAAAAACTGCCAAGCTAAAAGTTTTAAAAATCGACAAGTGTGCGTGAGGAGACGTATGAATGTTGATGAATGGTGTCCCAGGATAGAAAATTGTGGTGTTCTGTCTTATCTGCCTATCCCTGAGAGGAAACGGCGTGATAAGAAAGTATATTTTTGTGCTTGCCCTATTTAATCAAATATAATCAAAGTATTTTTGTATAATAAAATAATGCTTTTTCAGGTATCAGGTTATCAGGCATTTGTATAAATATTTGAAAATTACCAATAACATAATACTGAGTTAATAAAATAAAATACGGACGTTAAATATTCACATATGGCCGGAAAACATACGTTGATGGGGCAACGCACAAAACACACTAATTTTGGTTTTAATTTCTTTTGAATTAAGAACACTTTTAACCGAATATCCCTCATCACCCCCTCCCAGCGGCGTAACTTCCAGCAGTCCAGATGACGGTGGACCGGCCAAATTGAGATGGAGATGGTCCTGGGAGCGTGGGACCGGGCCCTGCGATTGATGGGGGCCCCTTCATCTCGGGGGCCCCTGGGGCCCTCACTTACACATGGCCGTCAGTCCGACGCTGACTACCGTCTGCCCGAATTGAAACGTTCAGGATTCAGCGTGATAATGGCTTTATCGTTCTTTTTTTAATGTAGTTTTGAATAAAAATGTTCAGTTTGTTTATTTATTTAGGCATACACAGTGAGTACAGAGTTATATACTTTTACATTTCATTTGTTTGATTTTTATTGAATTTCCTTATTTCCTTTTTTATTTTTCATTTTTTTTTTTTATATATTGTAAATAAGTTTTATGTAAAAAATATTAACTTCCGGAAGTCTATGGTAAAGAAGGTTCATCAATTGTATCCAAGGGTGGAATCTAAACAGTAACAACATTCTCAAAATAAACAATATTAAAATTTAGAAAATGATAAAATTTACAAAATTTAAAAAAACAATTTATAAAAAAGTAACCCATAAAAACCAAGTTTTTATTATTCTCCCTTTCTCATTTACTAGTGGAAACTAGTTTGGCGCTCAACCTACGCGTTAGGCTTCGGTCGGGTGACGCTACGAAAGGGAGTAACAAAAAATTTACAAAAATCCAAAATTATACTATAATCAGGTTCCGTGTCTACCAGACGCGTTGAAATATTTTCGTACAACTTAGTAAGTTGTATGAAGAAACTATTAAAAATTTGTTGAATCCAAAAATGTATTAATTTTTTTAACGAAAATTTGATAGATCTTCTTGATCATCGCCACGAGTCAGCTTGCAAAGTTTCAGCTCGATTGGATTACAGGAAAAGGGTTAAAAATTGATCCAAAGTTTTTCGTCCTGTGAACCAATTGCCATAAATTCGTAGTGAAGTACCTTTTATACCTACCGACGGAGTAATTCAAATTTTAAATATTCCGTGACATTATCAGGCCGCCGTAGGTAGTAATCAAACTTTTGTAATGATTCTAATTTGAAAAAAAAAACATTAAAATTTCTATAAATCCAAAATTATACTTTAATTATTATTTTTTTTACGAAAATTTGATAGATCTTCTTGATCGTCGCCACAAGTCTGCTTGCAAAGTTTCAGCTCTATTGGATCACGGGAAAATGGATAAAAATCGATCCAAAGTTTTTTCCTCAAGAAAACAAGCAAGCAGACGCCACGAGTCAAAAGAAAGGAAGTAAAAAATGAAATAACTTTTAAGAACATAATATCTTCACAACACAATGAACAAAAAATGAATCCTAAATAGAAGTTAATGAGAAATGAATGAGAAGAAATTAATGAGAACAATAATTAGTCAAAAGATAAGACTTATTTATAATTGTATCATGTGTTGTGTCCATGTAAGGATGATTTATTTGATAGTGAATGTTTTTCAGTGAGCGTTTATTGTGTTTTCATAATTTTGGTGCTAGGAACCTATAGGACCGTTGCTTTAATTTTGTTCTTCTTCTTTGTAACTGATCGCTTGTTGCCTTGTATTGTGTATTGTAAAAATGAATTATAAAAATAATTATTACAGATACAGGTATAATAATAAATGGCCTCTATCATATAGCACACCTCTACACCTGAGCATAATCTCTAAAAAAACTAATAAAACAATTTAAACTTTTATTGAATTCCACAATAGTCGCTAAACACAAATTAAATCGGAGCACTGTTACAATTCACACACTAATAATAACACTGTTTCTTTAGTCTTACGATATCGTATATAAGTATATACATGTATAATCGTTCACTTGTCGGTATGTACTCGCCCGATATTTCGCTCGGTTATCCACGACTGGCCACCCTAGTTTATAGCTCCTTTGCTAATATCGTACCGGTTAAAACGTCAAAACAATTAACGAATCGCGCGGCACTGGCTTCGCCTTTTATATGAAACACTTTGATTTTTTAAATCTTCGAGACTACTATAACATTACTAGTATTTTTTCGACTCTTCCAGTATTTCCGAGATTATTCCAGTCCTTTCCAGAGTATTATACGTCCCAGAATGTTATGGAGTATTTGAGATATTTTGATCGTGCGTAATTATTTCTCTGAGTTCTGTTACAATGTAGATATATGCATAAATTTCTCGGTATATTTTTAAGATATTTTCGCAAACTTTTGTTACAAAATAAATTTTAGTAGCGACGATACGACACTGATATCAGAATGACAAAATTGCAACATCCGAACAAAGTTTTCAAGCCATCGAATAATACGTCATTAATTTAGCCATTAGATCAAGGTGTAATCGTTGCATTTAACTGCATTTATTACGTGAAATTATAACTCTGTAACTTGTTCAAGCTGGAAAATGGTTCTGAGCCATCAATTATCGCGATCTGGAAGAATTATATTGCCTCGTAAATATTAGAGAACAAGAGGTTTAACCGTCTTGCATTACATATTGTTGGAAAAAAATGGTCAAAAACACTAACATGTCATCTTTAAATGATATTCTAGAGGATATTGTAATAGGTACTATACAGGGAAAAAGATTAAGAGAATTTAATTGCGAAGATATATGGGAAGTTATCGAGTATTTTTTTAGGAAGAGCTTAGCGTGGATAATTTGTTGTAGTTACCTGAAAAACCGCCTGAAACTGAAGACATCAAAAATAACAATAAAAATGAAAAAACTTGAGGGAATTCTAAATCATTGAAAGAAATTTTTTTCATTGGCAAATCAATTAACTGATAAAATCATTGATGCTCAATCTCAAAATTTGTACGAGAACTTGTTAAATTAATGATGACGTATCAAAAAGTATATGTACCTACGAGGATTTAGAATGTTAGAAAAAAATTATCAAAATTTACAAAGTTCTTTAGTTAAGTAAATTATTGCATTTTATCTATTTATTTTATAGTTTATGTCTATGTTTCAAAATACACTGTTTAGAAAATGTTTTTTTTTGTGTTACAATTTTCATTTCATCGGTTCTTTGAATAGTTCTCCGAAAAATATTTTGAGATTTTGTTCGTGGTCATTATGTCGTTGGTTCAATATCGCGTGGATTTTTCGTCGCGTGGGCCAAATGTCCGTGAATCTTTTGCTGTGGTTTTCACGGCCGTTCAGAACCTTATGTGGGAAGTTGTCGGGACTATTCTGCCGAGTAATCCAATCTCTCTAAGCGACGTTTTGGTCCCCATTGCAGGGTCTGTTGCCATCAGTGACTACGGTACTGATGATGAAACCTGCGATGGGATCCAAAACATCGGACAGAGTCCACAAATAAAATAATTAAGAAACAAAATTGAGAAGAGAAAATAAAATATCAGAAAAGAATATCCGCAAATAAAATATTTATTTATTTATTATTATTTATTTCAAATATAAAATAAAATATAAAAAAAAAATATTTTTAAAGTTGGTAAGGCGACATAATAGATACATGTATATACCTCTCAAAATGATGATTAGTTAAATAACTATTAAAAATATATTAACCTTTCCCGGAGGCATATTTTATTTTTCCATGTTATGTCAGCGGTGACGCTGCTTGTGAGGCTAAATCCGATGCTAGATGTTTTTCCTGGCGCCGGCGAGAAGAAATATTTGATTTTTCGCTTCGATTTCGAAAGGAAAAAAAACAATTGCTCTCGTTTTTTCTTCTGGAATGTGCATTTTTTCGCATCGAGTGAACTTCTAAGCTGAAGAAAATAGTCTCTCTCAGGTTAGTGATCATTTGTTGGCGTATTTTAGTTAACTTATCAGAGAGAGGAAACGTAATTTTCATTTATGCATGATATCATATTGAGAGGTATTAATTGAATATCAAATTCAATAAATCGGATGGCTATTTACATGCTAACCGCACAAACATATACAAATGTTGAAATAATAAAAATATATTTTTCAACATTTTTATTTGTTAAAGTTTTCTTTTTAACATAGTGCTGGGCAATTTACTATTACCTTCCTCTGTTATCGGGCAATTTACTATTACCTTCCTCTGTTATCGGGATAGCAACATCGTAACGATATTTTAAGAGAAAATAAACGGGACGCACTTATTTATGTAAGCGTAAAGTTTATTTTAGAAATGTCAAAACATCTGTCAAATTCATGATCCATTTTTTATTAAGTCACGTAAAAATAGATAATATTCATAATTTTATGGTCAAAGCAGGATTTTCAGGATAACACAAACCAATAATATACCCAATTATCCGTAATTAATAATATACATACAAAAAGAGCACAGATATACCTATGTACATGGTTTTTCACGATATAATATGTTATATCTATATTTTACTGTCAATTTTTTTTCGCTCTTTGTGAGATGAATAATAACTTATGTTTTTAAAAAAATTGTTAATAAATTAAATTCCTTCGCATCTTCTGCTACTGATATATTTCCTGAATATCACGTCTTAGGATGGGTAAAATACTGATTTTGTTGTTCCATCTAAAACTCCCTTATATGTGTTGGCCTTTCTAAAAATCTTAAATTATATTATATATATTCAAAAATATCCATCAACGGAATTTTTTTATTAAAATTAAATACAAAGACTTTAATTGTTGATAAAATTTTAAACAAAAATGTAAACGGAAATAAAATAAATATACAAAAATATTAATTGGAAATATAAATATAAACGAAAATGTAAACAGAAAAATATTAAATTTATGATTTTTCTCTTCGTTTGACTTCTGTAATAATCTATTTTATGTACATATTTTATAATACTGTTTGAATAAGTCTGTATAATCTAATGATAACATAATCTGATCAAAATATTTTATTTCTCAGCCATTTTCTTTTGTGACGTTCTTTTCTATCAATACTAAATCCACAGTAATCCACCGCCACCCATTCCTAGACCATCATTGGCTTTTCACATTCACTGCAACAAAGTATTTTTCACCTTGTACTCCTGACACGAGAAGGGCGGGAATAACCCCTGTACATGTCCACTCATAACAACCCCCGCATTTTATTTGCATCGAAGGACTAAAAAAAACCCCTGTACATGTTCCACTCATAACAACCCCCGCATTTTATTTGCATCGAAGGACTAAAAAAAAATGATCAGAAGACTTTAAAAATTATTAAGAAACATATACTCGAATATATTTAAATGTCATAAATCGTCGCTCTATATATAATTAAGCCTGTGTGCCATTTAATACAGTCAATTTTTCATATAAATAATAGAGATATACTAAAAAAAACATTGCCGTTCGTCTGGCAAGTCTGCCTAGTAATTATTTAAAATATTTTTTATAAATCTAGTCTGTGCGATTTTTTTTAAAACAGTTTCATTCGTTTATCTCAGAATGTACTAAAACGGCACATAGGTTTAATTATATATACAACGACGAAATATTTTATTTATTTAAGTATAAAGAAGACATTTATTACATAGTAGATTTTTAATAGAGAAGTCATGGTTTTGCTTAGAATAGTGGAAAAAATAGGTTTTTATAAATTATTTTTGGGCTATTCATTTGTACGAGTACAACTAGATATTTAGTAAGTGGGGGGATGGACCCGTTTAATCATCGCCAAAAAATTAGAAAAAAAAAATGCAAAACTAAAACCTGTCTCTCATTCTAGCACGTACAACTATATGCCACAAATGAAGAAGATAATACATTCAACAAATTAGTCAATAATGTCTTCTCCTTTATTATTTACAACTTCTTCCCAATTTCTACAAGTTTTTAGTTTTTTGATCTCTCTGCGTTAAAAACCAGCTTGACTCGAAGAATTCGAGATTCGAACAGAAAGAGGTGTCAAAAGTGCTTACTTTTGTCTATTGAACATTCCATTTTGAAGGCCTGTAATTAAATTAAATAATAAATGTAACGTAACAGCAAAAACAATAAACCTAAACTTTAAAGATGAGAAAATTTTCTTTCGAATGAAAAATAACCTGTACCAATTTATTTTGTTTTGGTGCGCATTTTATAATTGGATGAAAAACGGACACTGCTTACTTTTACTGATTTGATTATGCAAGAATAAATGCTTTGACTGCAGTATAAGTGTATCTTAAAAATATGCGACAGGAGGCATACTCCCACTGTAACCCAATCCCACCGCCTAAAGAAGGAGTTTAGTTTATCTCCATACGAATTTATACTATAAATTTATATCGTTCCATGCTAACAAATAACAATGAACTTTATAAAAAAGCAACTTTACCTTTCCGTTGGATAAAAGATGGCTGACCTATTAACATGTAAATGATATTACATCAATTAACGTCACACATTTATGTTCCCTCCCATCTTTTCATAATGACACGTTTACCTTTTTCTGACTTCAAAATAATTCATACATTAATTAGCCCTCTCCATCATCGTGAAATCTCGGTAAAAACCCCTGCCCCCCCCCCTCCTGCGCAGCTGCCCCCGTCACACGTGGCCGCTGCCCGCTGGACATTAACAGACAAGATGGAGTCGTCCCGCGGGACCGATGCATATTCTCTCCGCCTCAAAAATGAAGATTTAGTCACCAGTCCGTACTTTATTACGCAGCATTTATTTGTGTGTCCCCCTTAAGCCCCTCCACCTATTCAGCGACGCCACTGACCATTTGGGAGTAGTTTTTTAAGAGTTTATTTAGTAACATGTGACAGAACTAAATATAAGTATAACCTCACTATTGGAAAGTAGAGAAGTCACCAGTCAGAAATCCATTCCGGGATTCCGGTCCATTTACTGTTTTATAGTCGCGAAATTTTATGGATTTCTATTTTAAATTTATTTCGAGGTGCTAAACGGGGTTTTATTGGGAATTCTTATTGGTATTATTCGTAATAATAAAATTATTTCATATTTAAATTATTATTTGTCACATAGAGAGAAGTTTCTTAAAACACTTTCATTTTAGATAACAGATTTTTAGGAAGGGCGTGTTCAGCAAGCACGTACATTTAGCTCATTGCAACATGGGTTGTACGGAAACATATGTTTTCGAAAAAAGTAAAATTAATATTTATCTGACAGAGTATAACAAAGTGTTAAAATCTAAATATTTTAATGATTATTATAAAGATATTATGAAATACATGTTGTATTTCGATATATTCCATAGAATTTCTAGTCTACTGTGATAATAATTCTGACTGCAGACAGCTGATTTTTTAGATTATTTATATATTTTGGGAAAAATATTATAAATAAGAAAATACTCATTTAAATGTGTCAATCATCAAAATCAGTATAATTAAAGAAATAAACAAAAACAATCATACTACCTTGATTTACCTTATGATAATAACATGAACACATTAATCTTCTTCAGATAGAACCGATTCAATAACTGGACGAAGTCTCGCGATGATATTTTTCTCTCCCAAATCCCAGCAACTTGTCTTTCTGATTGAATAGATGTATCAAAGGGATGCCTTCGGGGATGGCCTGAAGGATAAGGGATGATAAAATATGCTGCATTATTAGGACAAATGATTATTAACGGACTGAGCGACAGTCCCCTAAATCCTCGAATTCTCAATTGTCCGTTCAGTTGCCGAGAACTTGGCGAAAATTGGGGAATTTATGCTACTTAAGTAGACAACATAGGGCGAATTCTCATCCCCTTTTAACTCGATGTGTTTATTTTGCCAACAGGATATCAACATTTTGACTTGGCTGATTTTGGCATTAATGGGGGTCGACAAATTCCGATGAAATCTCATTAAGGCTTCCTTTCGCTAAAATGTACACGTCACAAGATGTCCGGTCGGCAAAAGTGGACGTTTTGTTGTCATGTTTTTCCATCAAGATTTATCTTATTAATAAAAATGCCAATTCAGGTATGTCATATTTTCTGATGAAAATCAGACCAAATTCAGCTACAAAGAAGTTTTTCTTTTAGCAGTTGTTTGGAGTAATCAATGGATACTTAAAGCTGACTTATGTTTGATATTGGTTTATCATCAGAACGGTAAATGGACCAAAAATGTGTGTTTTAAAAATATTATGAATGCCCATTTTAATAAGTATTACTATTAATTTAAATTAACTTAAAACTTTGAATAAACCACATGGAGTAACTTTATGTTTGCTTGTTTCGATACCACTATACCTTCGACAGGACGAATGCATACTAAATAATAAAATAATAATATAAAAAAACTAAAAGTCGTATTTATTACTTACTAGCAGGAAAGCAATCGGCTTCACCGTTGCTTACTGCTAGGCCCTGCGGGCGGCTATTGTGGCCAGCGATGGCCGCCGCGCGGCCAATTGTGTTTGCTGTGCAGCAAACACAATTGTTTACCTATGCTTAAGTCAGCCGCTTCGCGGCCAATTGTTTCTGGCAAATTTCCAGTTTTAATTACGGGTAGTTTAGATATAATTAAGACAAAGTATTTATTCGGTATTTCTAACCGATTAATAAGTCAGAGCGGAAAAAACCACAGTTCGATAGGTAGGTACCTTCTCTCATCTCTTTTCGCAGTGTTGATTACTTTTATACAACATTATAAAAAATTAATCTTTGTTTAATTTGGTTTGTTTCATAAAAAAATTAATATAAAAAATTTATGTTCAAAACCAAAAATGTGATTAAAATTTCAACAAAAAAAATATTCTCGACCGTAAAAAAAAATTCGATCCTGCCAGGATTCGAACCTGGCATCTTCTGATCCGCAGTCAGACGTGTTATTCGTTGTGCCACGGGACCCGATAAGAAACGCGGCAAAATTATTGTATACAAATAGAAATCATCATCCAAATGCAGAAACGTACGACATTGGTTAGCGTAATTAATATTATAGATTTTAAAAAACAATATATTATTGAAAGGTGGCTACAGTTGTGGTGAAGGTGCGGGGGATTGACAAGTAGGCACTGAAGTGGGGACTATATCAAATGATGAGTTATTCGTAAAATTTAACTGGTTATTTATTATATTGGCATTAGCATTTTTTGATTTCTAATATTTCTTAGTTGTCCAATTTAACGCTTCTATTATTTATATGAAGAATCTCAATGCCGTTTTCTTTTTTAAATGTGTGAGCTATCTCCAAAAGATGGTTAGGGAATTCCTAGAAATTATTATCATTTAGACATCTGAAATGTTATTTTATTCCAACGTTGCATTGAGCTGCTGCGAGCTACCCAAGATAGAGATGGTTTCTCTCGGATGATCTTCAACTTCGGGGGGATTTGACAGGATACTTATAGAGAGAAATTCTAACATTAAAATAGCACGTGTTTTTTTTATATATTTAAAAAAATATATTTACGCTTCAACAGGCCAAGAGACTCAATAACAAGCGAAACACATTACAAAACACCCAGGCTTGAGCAAATCACATTAATTGTAACCTCACCGGGAATCAAATTCGGAATCCTCTGTTGTCATAACCACTGGGTTGCGAGGACGTTTTATTTAAATGAAATGCCGAAAAGTTAGAACAATTGAGTTTATAAAGGGTGTTTTTTTTTCAATATTTTTCTGATAGCCATTATGACACTGCCTACACCCGATTTCGGCTTGATGTCGAGATAAGGGACACCCTGTATATACCGGAATGATTAAGCGGATCGGCTTTATCTTTGGTATCTATTATGAGTTTACCTAAGCTATTATTAGTATAAAATGCGGCCCTAATATTTGGTAAACTTTTAGTCACTTTATCTGCAATTTTATTTATTTTATTATGTTACGATCATTTTATAATTAGCATTTTTCATGTTTAGTTTAACGTAGAATTTATGGCACACCATTTATGGCAACGGTGAACACAAGATGTACTATTTGCATTTTCAGTTTTGGACTATATTTATTGGACCATCAGCATTTTTAAGGGCAGGTAATTTAAAAATTTCGTGTTTACTTAGTGAATCGTATTTTTTAAGGCCACTACGTCTAATACGTAGGTAAATTATACTTTTTTACGAAATAATTATTAAATAATACGTATCTAAAAACAAATTATATGTTCTCAAACATATTTAAGGACTTAAATTTTTGTACTTCTAAACGAAATATATGCTATGATACATTATTTGCATTATGACAGGAAAAAGTGCAATCTGTGAGATTTTTAGATATCTTTAATAAACAATGATGTGTAAAATAATCAAAATGCAATGATGTAGCATAATTAATGCCATTTTAGGGATTTAAATTATCGTACCTCAATACATTAATTTTTACATTTCTTAGGGGTTATTTTTTGCTATATATGAAGAGAAATACCTAATAGTATTTCAAACAGCGAATATTATGAGTTCACAAATTAAGATTCACGTCAATATTTATGTTTTTTTGTAAAACTTGTAAACCTGAGCGCAAGACTGTATCGATGCTATTCTAAATATTGAATATATTTTTATTTTATGTATTTTAACACTTTTTATTTCATATTTTTTTAATGTTTGGTATATTTATGTTCATATATTGCTATTGTTCATGTCGTAATTATTCTCAATACACGAAGTAGTAATGGTTGATTTACAACAGTTTGTTTGGTCTGATTTTCATAAAAATATGTAGGCATCATTTTAAATTGTGATTCAATACTAAATCTGTGATGTGTTTCTGGCAAAGATGTCAATCTATCACAAATAATTAGCATTTGTGTAATACAATCAATGAAATTATAACATTTAAGTAAGAGATAAACAACATTAAATGTATTATTATGTATATTCGATTAAATTTACACATTATTAGTTTTTAAAAATGCTCCAGAGACATATTATATGCTCAATATATAAAATTTCCCAAAATAATAATTTTCTTTTTTTGGCATAAATTTTCATTCAGGTATTCAAAAATCCCATAACTTATAAAAGAAAATGAGAAATTATGCAGTCCTATAAACAAGGCAATCTAAGTAAAATATCAGTTAAAAATATAAATGAAACTAAAAATTATAAATTTAAATTTAAAATATAATTTGATTCTTCAATCTATTTCACTTTCCTGCCTCCCGTCGCTAGAAAATTCCGCCCCAAGGTATTTGAATTTTTTGACTTACTTCAGCTGGGTCCCCCGTATGCTGATCGAGCACTGCTCTTGGTTTCTTCCTATGACCACAACCTTTGTTTTGGCAGAACTAATTTTCATCCCATTTTGAGTGCACTTTTCATTGAAGGAATTAATACACTCTTGTAGGTCCTCTTGTGTGGGCACCAGCCTCACTACATCATATGCGAAGAGTGAAAAATAATCTATTTCACATCTCCAACTCTCACGGTCCTTGCATATAAAGGGTGAACAAGATTGTCTAAATTGGGCAAACTTGTCTCAATCCTATTCCAACATTGAACTCCTCCGATTTTGCGTCGTTTATTCGTACGCAGCTTTTGCAATCCTCATACAAGGATTGAGTTACCTTGAGAAAGTCTCTCTCTCTATTCCGTATTTGTCGCGCACTGTCCATAGGATATTGCGCGACCAAGTCATATGCTTTCTCCAGATCTATGAATCCCATATAAATATTTTTTCAATATTTTGGATAGTTTATTGCAGTGTAAACAATTAGTCTGTTGTGCCTCTCCCGGCTCTAAAACGGTACTGGCCTTGTTTTTCTTTGTGATTTTACCTGACTGACTCAGCAAGGTGATTCTTCTGTAGTTGGCACGCACTTTTCTATCACCCTTTTTAAAAATGGGGACTATGACTCCTGTTCGCCAAACTTTTGAGGCCTTGCTCGTCTTCCTTGCTGCTTAAAATATGCGGGCTAGCCAACATATTCCCTTATTATTCAGATTTTCAGCATTCAAACCTTATCTCATCTCTCCCAGCCGCTTTCCCATTTTTCAGCGACTTTAAGGCACCTTTTACTTCCTCTTACCATTGTCGTCGATATCTGATGCTAGGGTAAACTGACTCACCAACCTCATGGTTATCGGGTTAAGGAGTTTTTAAAAATAGTTTTTCCATCTCTCTGACACATCTTTTTTATCCCTAATGAGGTTTCTTGATTCGTCCTTGATGCTTTTTACTACTGTTGACTCTCCCTTCCGTAGACAACGAACTGTTTGCCAAAACAGATTTCCCGCTGTGTACTTAGTAATTATTTTCTAGTTTTGATCTAAAATTTTCCCATGCTTGTTTGGCCATCTTCACCACTCTCCTGGCCTCAAATTTTTTCTCGATTTACTTCTTTCGGTTTGCTTCCTCTTGATTACCAATCCATTCAATACACCAAGCGGAAAGCTTGTTTCTTCTCTTGGACAGCTTTCCATTCCCGACAGACATCCTTTGGGTCTTATTACCAACATATTTAGTCTTACACGTTTCTGACCGACTTCACCACTGTACTCTGGTACTCTGGAACAGATTCCATTCACTCTCAGCAGCTAGTTCTTCGGGTGACAAATTATTATATGTCTGGTTTATTCTTTGTGCAGAGCTTTTCATGGTGTTTTTATTTTGCAGCTCCTCCCACTTTATCCTATGGCCGCCACTTTATATTGGACCTCTACACTTTTTTACAAAATGTTCGCACTTTACTTTGCGAACAAGGAGGAAATGATTGGTGCCTCATTTTATGCATTGATTGCAATATTCACCTAAATAATAAATAAAATAGCAATAGGATTATAGTGCATATTTAATGTTCATTAATTTTAATTTAAGAGTATTTATCATTAATTTAATTTATGAGTGTACTTATTGGTCGAGTGGTTGGAGGTTTAAGCCTCGTACTAGCATACTTACAAGCTTAGTTTGAAAATTCTGTGTAGAAAGTGTAATGTTGTAGAAGTGCTTAAAATTTATAACATATATATTTAGTTATTATTGTAAACATATTTTATGAAAATCTGTTGAAAAATATTATTTTTTGAGGATTTCACAAAATCATTTTAATGTTAAAGTTTAGGTTCTAATAAAACAACAATGAAATTGACCCATTATAATCTAGAATCTGCTTCGGGGCCAAAAATCATTACGATGCCACAAATTATCCAAGAAAAATAGTCCGGCATTTTAAAGCTTAATGATATTTTATTTTTTGGATTCGATATTTTGTTTTTTAATATGGAAAAATAGAAAATGAAATTGAAAATTGAAATTGAAAATTGAAATTGAAAATTGAAATTGAAAATTGAAATTGAAAATTGAAATTGAAAATTGAAATTGAAAATTGAAATTGAAAATTGAAATTGATAATTGAAATTGAAAATTGAAATTGAAAATTGAAATTGAAAATTGAAATTGAAAATTGAAATTGAATTGAATTCATGGACAGCTTAAAAACTAAGCTTGATTGATAGCGTTACTAATGACAATGTTATGATCCGGATACAAAAGGAAAAATAAATCCTTTAAACAATTAAAACCCCTAAATTATAATATTTTGGCCATATCATGAAACATCCAGAGAGATACTAGATCCTGCATCTGATCCGGCAAAATTGCGAGGAGAAGAGGTCCTGGAAGACGAAGAGCATTGCGGTGTGTGACATTTTCGAGCTGCTGCTAACAAGATCGCTAACGTCCGATAATCAGACAAGCACTAGAAGAAGAATATTTTGTTTAAAATCAATAAAATAGGTTCAATTAATCAAAACCCTCATTGACCATGACTTGATTCATTTGCTTGCTTATCTGTAATGCTTGACAATGCACATGCAGATTAAATATTTTTGACATTATTAAAGAGTTTAAACTTACAATGTACATTGAATTTGGTAAAATGTTAGATATTTTTAAAGATAACTCACCGGTATATAGAAGTTTTTTATAAATTATGTTTTTATTACATTGGTTAAGGTTATCACCACTATAAATGTATTTTTTATAGTGATATATTATATTATATTAGTATAGCTAGCGATAGCGATAGCTCTAAATAATGGTTACAAACCTGACTTGATAAACTTTCACTAAAAAATACATTTATAGTGGTGATAACCTTAACCAATGTAACAAAAACTTAATTTATAAAAAACTTCTATATACCCGTGAGTTATCTTATCTCCAGCATTTTACACCACTTCTAAAATTAAAAATTTATTTAACAACGAAGACCTCTCAAATAAATGGGAAAAGAGCGATATCTATACATTAGAATGTAATGATTGTGGTGCACAATATGTAGGAATGACTACTAGAAATTTTAAAACTAGCATAAAAGAATATGAATTGTGTTTAAAAAATAATTATTATTCAGTTGTTGGAAACTGGCCACACTTTTAATAAAGATAGATCTAAATTTAAATACACTAATATCAACATATTTTTTAAATTGTCCGCCCTAGAAATTTTAGAAGTAAACAAAAAATTAAATTCAAATATTAACATCGTTAACAAAATAATAGCCCCGTGTAAGTCACCATTATTAACCATGTTCCCTCCCTCGCCCCTCCCACTCCAAAAATCACCCCCGCCTCCTAAGAACACCTAATACAGTACTTTCGCATTTTATATTAGTTTAAATATCGCTCGTTAATGACACGGACGTGTCGAAACCGGTAGCGTAAATTCTTTAAAAAGTAACAAATTGTAAGTTTAAACTCTTTAATAATGTCTGAAAGAAATTGTTACATTGTAAGTGCCTAAGAAATACAATAAATATTTTTGACTAATAATTTAGGCAGAAATCTACTTGTAAAGTATTATGGACTAGCTTTGTTACGCCCTGTATATCTTTCAGAAAACCGGATTGTTGTCAAAAATTAATGGAAACATTTTATCGAATGTCTGTAATATACATTTTACTTTAAAGTATTTTTTCTGTCGTCCTGTCCTGTATACAATAATATCTTATAATTTCGAGTTACGGGTTTCATGTCACATTAGGCCACGCGATAACAACCTCTTACGCACCCTTTAAGAATCATTACACCCTTATAAAATTAAACAACCAAAACACATTAGTATATGTGGAAAACCTTTTCTTGATCAGGTTTTTTGAGAGAGAATAATTAATTTACTGAGATACATTTTTATCTTAACATTCTTTTGAAATTTGGAAATTAATCATTTTCAATACATTTTTTAGACTTTTTATTTATGTTGTACTAGACATATAAAATTTAACTAACTTTTGGCCAAAATATTTTTTTCATAGCTTTGAAGCAGTATTTTTAAATATAGGAAGGACTACTTTTAGACTACTATTTTTAAATAAAAAACAAACTACTCAAACTACTTCTCAAGCAATATTTATAAATTTAAGAGTAAAGGTGTTGATTATATTACAATAATTATGTACATTACATATCTTAGAAAATTGATGATAAAAACAAATTTCAAAAATCATTTTTTTCTTTACACATACTTACTCTACCAGAGATAATTTTTCTGTGTTATTATTAAATTATTTAAAAGAATACTAGTATATTTTCCTTCCTCCTGAGCTTTTCCCATCCGTATCTGGCGGAAGACTTTTGACATTGTGCAGCTAATGATCATATCTTCCTTATGTTTTTAACTACATTATATTAACTCAAGAGACTACACGACATATATTAATGAGTCTTTATGAAAATTTAATAATATTAATAGAATTAAAAAATTCATTTTATATAATCTTCATGGCATACCGAACATTCTGAATTTGGTTCGCGTGGAAAGATTGCAATGATTATTTGAATTATGCAGTTTACTCATAAATATTCAGACACAAAGTTATAAATGTTTTTTGGCTCTTTTATGTTTTTACTTTATTTATTTTTTGTTTAGAACAACGCTACGAAATAAGAATACATATCAGTATTATTTAAGCACCATTCGAATACTAAAATATTATTATAACAAATGGGTGGGCTATCATTCTTAATATCGGTCAACGATGACTTTTTTTTCTGATTTACAGATTGACATCAAGTATGTCTGCAATATGCGTGTTGTACCAAAAATCTTATATTTTTCCTCAAAGCTAGTTTTTCCACTGGTTTCCTACTCCCATCTTACATGTTTGTTTTCGTCACAAACCTGCTCATTTATATGTAATGTCATTTCGGAGCCGCTCATAAGCCCCGCAAAGTTTTGCCTCGGTAATCTCAGCTCAAGACTTGGTGATGGGCTCCCCTCCGCCCTCCTTCATCCCTGCTTCCTCTCTCGTCTCCACTGACACAATGAATATGTAAATGTTGAGGATTAGTGTCTGGACGTGTAATACAAGCATTAACATCGATCATCGTTTGGGGTTGGTAAGACTGAAGAGGGAAAATGAAATAATCCACGGCGAGAGTGGTAATTCTTTTGACGATTATACAATCATTTTGCCAGGAAATGTTTTTTGCTAGGATGCCAGAAAAAATGAAAAAAAAATTGTAGCATAGCTCTGTATATACATACTCATTTCTTTAAATGACATTGTAAATTGAGAACGCAACGCAACGTCTATTTTTACTCCCTTTATATTAACTCGTGGCGTCTGCTTGTCTTCTTGTCTGACGAAAAAACTTTGGATCCATTTTAAACCCCTTTCTCGTGATCCGATCGAGCTGAAACTTTGCGAGCAGATTCATGGCGACGATCAAGAAGATCTATCAAATTTTCGTTAAAAAAAGTAAATAATAATAAATTTTTGGATTTTTCAAATTTTTAATGGTTTTTTCATACAAGTTGTATGAAAATATTTCAACGCGTCTGGTAGACACGGAACCTGATAATAGTATAATTTTGGATTTTTGGAAATTTTTTATTACTCTCTTTCGTAGCGTCGCTCGACCGAAGCCCAACGCGTAGGTTAAGCGCCAAACCAGTTTCCACTAGTAAATGAGAAAGGGAGTATAATAAAAACTTGGTTTTTATGAGTTACTTTTTTACTTCCTTTCTTTTAACTCGTGGCGTCTGTTTGGTTGACGAAAAAACTTTGGATCGATTCTTCATCCTTTTCCCGTGATCCAATCGAGCTGAAACTTTGCATGCGACTGGTGACGACTCTTGGCGACGATCAAGAAGATCTATTAAATTTTCGTTAAAAAATAATAATAATTATAGTATAATTTTGGATTTTCAAATTTTTAATGGTTTTTTCATACAAGTTGTATGGAGATGGTAGACACGAAACCCGAAAATGAGAAAGGGAGAATTGTAAAAACTTGGTTTTTATGGGTTACTTTTTACTGCCCTTATATTATTAACTCGTGGCGTCTGCTTGCTTGCTTGCCGTCGAAAAAACTTTTGATCGATTTTTAACCCTTTTCCTGTGATCCAATCGAGCTGAAACTTTGCAAGCAAACTCGTGGCGACGATCAAGAAGATCTATAAAATTTTCGTTAAAAAAAAAATAATTATAGTATAATTTTGGACTTTTCAAAATTTTAATGGTTTTTTCGTGCAAGTTGTATGGAGATTCCGACGAATGTGGTCGACATGAAACCCGAATATGAGAAAGGAAGTATTGTAAAAAATTGGTTTTTATGGGTTAGTTTTTAAAAAAAATTAGAATGCTCCAATTGACTATTATTACCTAAATCGAGTTCATTATTTTTTTATATTATTACCAGCCAAGACTCATGTATATTTTTAGTAAATTATTAATATGCGAACGTGTATAAGATACCTACTTTCAGTACGTACATTTCACAGTTAAGTATTCGAGTTGATCTTAAAACCTGATAGAAGAATAACCGTGGTGAAAGAACGTTCAGAGAAGCTATTTAAAAAACTTTCAATATATGGCCCTCTAAAATAAGAAAATTATTTTTAATAAATATTAAAAAGTGTCCTTTAATTTATTAAAATTCTCTTAAAATGTAAAAGATCTGCCGATAACTAATTTTATAATAAAGTAATTGTTATTTTTAAATATTTTACTTACTTAAATAAAATCCAGACTTAACTAATATTCTATTTATGTAAGTTTCAAATGTTCGGTAATATACAGCAAATAATGAATGAAAGTATAATCAGATACTTATAAATTATCTAGCGTCAATTTATTTTGTATAGTAATATTTAACTAGTCCGATCCCAGGGTGGCCCACATAAATATGATAGCGACTCTCTACTTGAATACTACATCTGGTATTTACGTACCTTAAGAACTCGTATAAGATAAAACACGTCCAGAGATATCTTCACTTGCATTCTACTATAATCAATCTACTACATAAAGTTTATTTTTATCAAAATACTATAATTCACCCCGATCCAATAAAAGAAGAAGACTACTATTCATTTCAAACCGCATGGTAAATATATATATTATTTTTAAGGCTTTAAAACAAAGGAATAATTTCAGACTTACCATTCAGGAATTAGTTATTTAAGTGTTCTATTAATTCAATTGTATTGTCAACAAATATAAATAATAAAATAAAAAAATACAAATAAGTAATACTGCTAGATACGTAAGTAGGTATGTACATAATAGTCCTGAGTCTTCCGAGACAAATAAGGGTTGAAATTAAGGAGTGGGTACTTACACACAACCTCCCTCTTCCCTCTTGCCAGACATCCCTCAGATCTCAGCCATCTAGATTGGTTCAATTAGTCAGGACTCGTCACAAACAAACCAGACTAAGACCTGATGATGCGGAGACACAACAGCTTTGTCAAGATTAACCCATCATCAAACAAACTAATTGAAGATTTTCACTTTTGTGGTGCACGTATTTGCTGATTCCTTAATTAATGTGATGAAAAAATGTATTTGCCAGGAAAAAAATGTGTAAATAAATTTCCCAGAAAGCAAAATCTTATAATTAGAGGACCAACATAAAGGCTCGATGAAAGAAATCTCACAGCTTCAGTAGAGATAAATTTAAATACCATGTACACTTGCTAGATTTTGAGCTGGAAATTACTTCGGATAACAACATTGGTAGAAAGAGATAAAAACTTTATTCCGTGTACACAACGTTAGATTTTTACATACAAGGCATTTTGCAAAAAAGAAATATTAGGCAACTATTGGATCAAAGCATTAACGTATAAATTCATTTTTAACTGCTCCTGGAGAAATTCAAACACTCAACTGATGAACGGAACAACATTGGTAAAAAAAATCGTTAAATGGGGTGCAACGAGAATTATTTCCAAAGAATCTCATGGCAACAAAAAAATGGCACAGATTTAAATATTCTCAAGCAAATATATATTTGTTGGCTTTCTGTTGTTGTTGTTCTTATACTATATTATTTGTATAATATACAGTGCGCTCGATGAGTGTCCGAAGACGAATGTTGGAGCCTTTAATCGCATAAAATATGATCAATTTCATCGACGAAACATGTTTTTTTTCGTAATTTTTTTAAACAATTATTTTTGGTCTCCTTTTTTAAATTTTGAAGAAACGCTTAACGAAATATTGGTCCTTATTACTTTATCTTTCAAATGATATTTATTGTTATTATCCTTGATATTTATTGGAACACTACATGGAAAACTACATGGGTAGATATTTACTTTGCCTTAACTTTACCAAACATTATTATTATTTTTTTTTTTTTTAAAAAATAGAGATGCGAACACGGAATACGTGTCACATCAATATTCTTACTATTTTCAAACTAAGCTAAACGCTTGTGCTATGAAAATAGGACTAACTTGCTAGTCTGGGCTGAGATTCGAACCCGCGACCTTTGGATCACGAGGCGAGTGTCCTAACCACAAGACCAACAAGCTAATTATCTCGCTATTCTCTGAAAGAGTGTTGATTCCCACTTTAAGTTGAATTCTGCATATTTCAATAATGTATAAAACAAGTATGGAGCTAATACAAAATTTCTAAATAATATTCTTAAAAAGTATTTATGTGTGAAGAATATTATAAGGGCCATTTGGCCATCATAAATTTATGATTTTTTTTATTTAAAAGACACTTATATTGAGATATGAGAGCTGTTTGAAGTTTTGGCTTTCCATGCAAAATATTCACTTTTACATCAGTTTTTTTCTCTGAATAAAGGAGAAACATGTTTTTTTCCGTGTATTGATACAAAAAAGTCTAAAATACATTTTTGGTAGATTTCCGAAATAACGTAGGGACCGTCGATATAACTTTTCATTTTATTTTCTACATTATTTCTAATTTCTCAACTGCAATTAGAACGCACTTAAAATAAAAATAAACTTTCGTCCTTTGTTTTGTATTATTAATATACATATAATTTAAAATGCTTGTCCAAATGCAACCCAAACCAAAAATTGCTACAATAGTTATGCTATAGTAGTTGTAAACAGTAGTAATAGTAGATTAAAAATAAAACTGATATAAGTACATACTTGTGCTTATATTATGTTCATGAAATACCTTAAAAATATAAATACCTAATGAAGTTCTGACAGCAAATTAATTAAAATTACGTTCAAATACCTATATGTATTTACGACGCAGTTTGAATGTCAAAGTCGGCGCTAAATAATTGCAGAATGTTGTAAATATTACATTGAAATTTAAATCACTGAATACAATCTAAAAAACTAAATAAAAATTTTGTGCGATGAATATTTGGATCTAACCATAATTCACGCCTCTCGCGTCACCGTCTTCATCAAATAGCACAGATAAATCCTTAATCAAAATCCTCTTTAAGTAATCCTAGGGGTGGTGCAGGGGGCGGGTAGCTGAGGAGTGGGTCGAGGGGGGGGAGGGGTCGGGGCGGTTTTGAATTGAGATTGAGCCAATTAAAGTAATCGCCATTACAGCCGGCAGTTATAAGGATTAGTATTGCAGAACGCCATGGACCAAAGCCTATTATTTATTGCTAGATATTACTTTGCGGGATTCGGCTACTTCTCGGGGACACGGGGTGATATATTTGTCGCTAGTTTTGCGTGCTCCACAGTGTTTTATATTCTTGCTGCGTTTATTTTGACTTGTTTATGGTCACATACATACATAGGCGTTTGTCTGCTGTAAGCCTACTTACCTTATTCTAGAAGTAATTTACTACCTACGGGTTCAACATTAAATGTTGCCTTCTTTTAATATAAATTTATGAAATTAGCATATCTAAAATTAAAATTCATGTTGAGTCGTTCAAAAGATAAAGCCAATAATGTAAGAAGTTAAAGAAATTTATTATTTTTGTTTTGTTTTCTTAAACTTTACAACGCTTTCAAACATCAAATACCGTGGTGAAAATGTCGCCTATGTTACCCGCCGAGTCCTAAAGAATTAGTTTCCAAATTTTGAATCCGATCGATCGAACGGTACAGGTTTGCATCAGGGGGAGAGGAATGAATATAAGAATAGGGGGGAAATGTTATCTGTGTTACCCACTGGGTCCTAAAGCATAAGTATGCAAAATTTGAATCGAATCAGACAAACGGTGTAGATTTTTATAGAGAACAGACAGACAGACAGACATTGAGTTTTATAGGTTCACAAAGTCTTTTTGTAGAGTAAGTTTCCAAATTTTGAGTCCGATCGGTCAGACGGTACAGATTAGCATCGAAAATATGTCAGGGGGAGGGGAAGGGGTAAAAGAATAGGGGGGAAATATCGCCTATGTTACTCGCCGAGTCCTAAAGAATAAGATTCCAAATTTTGAGTCCGATCGGTCAGACGGTACAGATTTGCATCGAAAATATGTCTGTCAGGAGGAGGGGAAGGGGTATGAGAATAGGGGGAAATATCGCCAATGTTAGAGTCCATTCACTTTAGATGAGCCACTTGCATTAGAGTGAGTAACAGTCCGCTTACAAAATTTCTTAACATTCTTTTTTTGAGTAACTGACAAAGCAAAAAATAAATATAAATATTATTGAAGTTGGTTTAAAATAGAATACAATTTCAAAATTTACGTGTTACAGAGGGTATTACTTTCACTAATGCAAGTGGCTCATCTAAAGTGAATGGACTGCCCGCTGAGTCCTAAAGAATAAGTTTCCAAATTTTGAGTCTAATCAGCCAAACGGTACAGATTAGCATAGAAAATATGTCAGGGAGAGGGGAAGGGATATGAGAATAGCTCGGAAATGTTGCCTATGTTACCCGCCGGGTCCCAAAGTATAAGTATGCAAAATTTTAATCGAATCGGACAAACGGTATGGAGACATAACGGCAAAATAATAACGACAGACAGACAGACATTGAGTTTTATAGGTAAAGATATAAAAATTATTTCTTACTATTTTAGAGGGTTTAATAAAGTTACCTAAATATTAGATTGACGATAAGCATTTTGACAGAGAACGTATTCTCACTCTACCTACGGAATTTTCCAGTATTCATTATTATCGCACGATATGGCAAGTATGTAAGATGGGCACAAGGTATAAGCAAAGAAGAAATATTACTCACGGTCTATTTACACCGAGCTTATTGTGAATTAATTGAGATCACAAACGAAATTACACTTACAAAGTAAGATGCGTGTCGTCAATCGGAAGGCCAAATATGAAACGAATAAAATCCAGCCAATGTTGCAATCTCTGATTGGTTGGCGTGCTCACGCATTAAAGTTAGAGCCTATCTTAACTCTGGCCCATGATCACCATTAAATTATTTTTCTGCTTAAATATTGTCCCTATTCAGTCAAAGATTTTTAACTGATCTCAATCTGATCGATTTGGAATTTCGTCGATAACTATTATTTTCTCTTTATGCACTACGACAAAATTTACGGCTTTAAGTTTACAGGTTACAGTTTAAAGGCGTTAAGATGTCAGCGTCATTAAGTGCAAAAATCCCGAGATGCAGACTTCGAAGTGAGGATGAACACAGCAGTAGATAAGAAAAAGATAGAGCGTGAAATGACTCCTTGGGTGAACCTATAGCCAGTGCCTGGGATAAATCTGTATGAAATCTGGTGCCCAGGCGACGCTCCCGTCTGAATTATTATGTTCTCCGGTACACTGAAAGACTGTGAATTACATAACCTCAAAAATCTGTGGGTAGACGTACCAACGTATTAAAAAGACGTAAGGTTTATCCAAACTCTTGTAACCGTTTGATACAAACTAAACGAGAAATTTGGATAATCATGGTCATAATTCGACTTTTCAAAAACCTCTAATATATTTATTGGATCCCCCAGTAAAGTAAAAAATATTTTTCAAATTTCTGCCAGGTTTTAATAATTTAATTTGACTGGGATGCAACGAATGAATTCTTAATTAAGTTACTTTAATGATAGTCCAACGTTTTAAAGAAAATAAGTCTGAGAGATTGAAAAATAATGCCAACTACCGATTATATCCATAACCTGAACTAGTGAATGTTAGCGAAGATTTAAAGGAAATGATAAAAAACTAACCCATAAAAACCAAGTTTTTATTATACTCCCTTTCTTTGTAAAATATAATAACCTAACCTAACCTAACATAACACTAAACTTACAGGAATTTAATATATTTCTAAAATGTCAGATGTTTTGAGCTTTGATAAAACTCTTCATGCTTTGAAGATTAAATTCTAAAAACATTTGTCAGTCAGTTTAATCAAGATTTTGATAGATTTGTGATTTGTGAATTTTGCTATCATCTGCGAACCAATTGTCATAAATTTTCGAAATTCTTAGTGAAGTACCTATTATGTATACCGACGGATTAATTCAAATTTTATATATTCCGTGACGTCTTCAGGCCGCTGTTGGTAGTAATCAAATATTTGTATTGTTACCAATTTTAAACAACCATTAAAATTTCGAAAAAGCCATAATTATACTATAATTATTATTTTTTTAACGAAATATGATAGATCATTTTGATCGTCGCCACGAGTGTACTTGCAAAGTTTCAGCTCGATTGGATTACGGAAAAAGGGATAAAAATCAATCCAAATTTCTTTCGTCGACAGACAGTCAACCAGATGCCACGAGTAAAAAATAAATAAAAACTTGCTCACAAAACATATAAAGAAACAAAAGACAGTATCGATTATAGCAACTATTCAATGTTTAGGTCTCAGTGTAAAGTATTATCTAAATGGTGTTACTCCAATTATCTAAAAGAAGTTGAGACTTCCATCAAAGGAAATGTTCAAACCTTTTGGAATTATGCAAAATCCCTAAAAGTTTATAAAAATAGTTATCCTAATGTCATGTTTTACAATGGTAAATTTTGTTATAATTTTGATGGGATTGTTACTTTATTTGCGTTTTTCAAATATGTTTATGAATCAGTTTTACCAAAAAACTTTGACCACACATCAGCAACATTAAACATTGAAACTACATTAAAAATAAATAATAGCACAATAATTACTTCCAGTATTGTGAGCGGGATTAAGAAACTTGATGTAAACGAAGGGCATGAACCAGACGGAATTCCTCCACTATTTAAAAAAAATGTGTTGATGTACTATCTCTCCCCCTGTCAATCATCTATACCTATAAAACTCAATGTCTGTCTGTCTGTCTGTCTGTTCTCTATACAAATGTACACCGTTTGTCCGATTCGACTCAAATTTTGCATACTTATGTTTTAGGACCCGGCGGGCAGCGGGTAGGCGACATTTCCTTCCTCCCCTTTTACCCTTTCCCCTCCCAGTGATATATTTTCAGTGTAAATCTGTACCGTTCTACCGATCGGACTCGGCGAGTAACATAGGCGACATTTCCCCTTCCCCCTCTAATTCATACTCTCCCCCAGATCTCCCTCCGATTGGATCCAATTTTGCATACATATTCCCGACGGAAGAAATATGCTACATGTCTTGATTAAATGGGATAATTGTTTTAATTAGAGGGTTTGCAAAACAAACGCTTTGCAAAAAATTACACAAATTTATTTTTAACTTAACTCCTAACCCGTGCAACGCTAGGTATAAACAGCTGGCATTTAATAAATCTATATCAGTGGGTGTTTTCCCACATAAACCAATGGAATAAAAGTTTCCTAACACCGATCTTCGAAGATGATAACAATAATGATGTAAAAAATTATATACCCATTTGTGTATGACCACGCATCCTCAAATTATTCGAATCACTAGTCCTTGACAGTATTTCCACTGTTTTAAAACAAACAATAACTCCGTATCAACACGGGTTTATGCGAGATAGATCAGATCTACTCTGACAAATTTTGTTTTGAATGAAAATTACATTATTAAATCTTTATTACTGCTTTGTATTTTTAATTTTTATACTCATATTTTAATGCTCATACTTTAACTGCTTATACCTTTTACTGCTAACATATGTACTTTATATTTATTTATTTTATATTCTACTGCTTATACCTGATATACTTCTTGAAGGTTGTGTAATTTTTTTATACAATACGTGCTAGAACTTTTTTTATATCTTGTATGTACTGCTTATGCCTGATGTTTTTTTTTTGTATACTTCTTTCTATATTATAATATTTTTATGTAAAAGCCTATAATGGGCATATATAAGAACACTTTCTTTAGATTTTATTACCGATATATCGGTGGTAATTGGACAAAAGACATTTAACTGCTTGATATATACACACATATATTACATGTAAATACAGGATAATATGTAGCAAGCCTCTAGGCCACTACCTAGGTAGGTAGCTTTTTTGTCATCTTACCACCTTAGATCGATATCTTATATTTATTTTAAGAATGTAAAGAATATAAAAGAATCATGCAAAATGCATGAAAAAAATGAAAATAAATGCTAACAATAGTTTTACATTTCTTATAAAAACAACGTCGTTCATGGATCCACAAAAAAAGTGGCAAGCTGAAATAAAAGTTGTTGCTTAAACATTCTCGACCCATGATTTAAGCAGGAATCTACCAGTAAAGTATTGTAGACTAGCTCATTTACACCCTGTAAATTAGAATTTAATCCATCAATTTATAATTTTCCAACACTTTTTATATAATACATTCTTAAAATCAATTTCTTGACTTTTTAAATAATATCAAATATTTTACATATAGTATTTTAATATCCATATTTAATTTTAAAGAAGTAGTTTGCCCTGTTGAACTTCGAATCAAGCCAGCCTTAACAAAGGGGTAAGATAATTTTCAACTGATTGCTTGATTAAATAAATTTCCCTGCTTATTACGCGGGAGACCAGGGTTCGGTTTCTCACGAGTAATTTATAATTATAAAAATTTATAATTATGTGGGAGAAATGCGATACACGTCTTAAACAAGTTTTTGAACTGTTGAAAACCTTTTCAAATATATTTTATAATATAATATTTCTGAAATTTTTCTCAAAATAACTAAAATCTCTTTTAAATTTTCTTATCAACGTTTAGACGATTTTTTACAATAAAGTGAAACAAACCCCATCCAGAATTACCCGATTTTGTAAAGTTGGACCGTTTCCATAAAATCACGCCATTGTTTTGCTAAATCTTTCTGTAATCTGAGATTAAATAAAAATTATAAAATTGGTACAATTTCGTCATTCTCTTATTTATTTATTTTTTTTTTGTTTACTTATTTCTACATTAAAATTACACAAACTTTGGTACTAATTTTGGACTATAGAAGAGAAAAATAATTTTAACGTTTCTTACCTATTTTTACTCCCTTTCTTTTAACTCGTAGCGTCTACTTGTCAGCTTGTCTGCTTGTTTACCGAAAAAACTTTGGATCGATTTTTAACCCTTTTCCCGTGATCCAATAGAGCTGAAACTTTGTAGGCAGCCTCGTGGCGACGATAAAAGTGATCTACCAAATTTTCGTTTAAAAAAATGTAATAATTATAGTTTAATTTTGGAATATTCGAAATATTAACGATTTATATATTGTTTAATTTTCGTGCCCGACGCGTGGAGTAGGCGCGAATCCTGTTTCAATGAGGAAGAGAGTATAATAAGAACTAGTTTTTTATGGGTTAGTTTTTAATTCTGATTATACAACGATACAGAATGCATTTTCGATTAATACCTAATCTTGGTAGGGCACCACGTGCGCAAAAGGCAGTGTGACCCACTGGAATACCTGAAATACTGAAACTCTCCCGAGAAAGGCGAAAACGAAAATGTTGCAGAGAGCGTAAGACATGTAGAGATTGTATGGTAGTCCTGTAACACGTATAAAGCGTACTTAATTGCCATCAAGATGAAATCTGAGAGCATAATGAGCGGGTTATACGGATCTGCAAGGCATAGGCACCCTGTAGAATAAACCACAACGGTGACGTCACTGATTGCTCTGTAACGACTGCAGATCCACTTCTGAATCCAATGAAGGTTGCTAAAGACGATAAAAAATAAGTCATTTTAAATGTCGAACGCTTTAATTTAGAAAAATTATAAAAAATGAAGAATTTTTCCAGTAATGTCTGCCAACACCACACTAATCTGCAGTCAGTCAGAGAGCGTAAGACATGTAGAGATTGTATGGTAGTCCTGTAACACGTATAAAGCGTACTTAATTGCCATCAAGATGAAATCTGAGAGCATAATGAGCGGGTTATACGGATCTGCAAGGCATAGGCAAATACCCTGTAGAATGAACCACAACGGTGACGTCACTGATTGCTCTGTAACGACTGCAGATCCACTTCTGAATCCAATGAAGGTTGCTAAAGACGATAAAAAATAAGTCATTTTAAATGTCGAACGCTTTAATTTAGAAAAATTATAAATAATGAAGAATTTTTCCAGTAATGTCTGCCAACACCACACTAATCTGCAGTCAGTCACCTAACCGATTAAATTTTTTTTTAACGTTTAGACCTCTGCGTTAATACGAAAGACTATTTTTGATTTTTTAATGTATTCATGCAAGTAGGTACATACGGTGGCCCTCGTAGCACAGTGGGTATGACACTGGCTTCCCACACCGAGGGTTCCGGGTTCGATTCCCGGTGATGTCACAATTTTAATCTATGTGACATACTCAAGCCTGGGTGTTTTGTGATGTATTTTGCTTCTGTAATTGGGCCTCCTGTCCTATTGAGGCGTAAAAAAAAGTATTTTATGCAAGTTTTATATGTAACTCTTATTATAAAAAAATTATCCTAGATATTTATTAATATTAACTAAACCAAAATTTATAATGATCTCATTTATTTTATTACTGTATTCATGTGTAAAGAGCTGCAAAAAGATATTATTAACGACGACTTAACAAAATTATACTCGTGTATAAAAATAGATTATAATTGCGTATTCTTGTCTAAATTAAAGATTTATTTTGAAAGATTCTGTTTTATCTTTTTGAAAATTAATTATTGTACAGTAATTATTCAAATAAAAAAATAATAGCATTTTTTAAAACACGAGCACGATTTCGAGCCCACCTCTACACAAACTAGATCTTAACAAATGTTCTTGATAAACAGAGCCTCCATTCATGCAAATATTAAATACAGTGTTTAAGTCTAGAGCTAGAAGGGAAGAACACAAAGCCCGTGTATCTAAATTAGGATTCAGGCATGCGAGCAGTGACTCCGGTTAACTGACACACGTCCTGGTTTAACGGAATGTTACAGCATCCCCTCACGGCCGGATCTGTTGTCTGACATCGTGATATCTCTTTAATTCCCTCGTTCTCCTCGCATCCTTGATAAAGATACTCGGTGCTTGGTACGTGAACAGTGTATACGCAGGAGAATTTATAATGGTAGGTAAAAAAAGGTTTAGTTTATTTCGTTTTTTATGATCGAAAAATCTAACGTTTTTATTCCACTTCAAAACGTCCACAATAAAAAAAGAACAAATGTACATTTCAAAAAAGGAAGGTATTATTAACAAGTAAAATTATTACTTACTGGATTTATGTTATGACTAGCTATAACTCTTCAAAATTGCATTAAACTGAAATATAACTTTCAAAAAATTCAATTCAGAGTATTTTATTAAAAAAACATAAAGTCAATGTTTTCATTTAAATTTAATAAAAAAATTTTAAACGGAATGAGATCAGCTAGATCCACAAAAATATATTAAAAATATAATATTTTATTCACAAAATGAACAAAAGAAAATATATTATATTCATTTTATTGATTCAAATAAATGTTGCTTAATTTAAATATAATCGACCGTATTCTGAAATAAGCAATATTGCTATTTCTGTATTTTAACAGTTGTTGTATAACATTGTAATGCCGCTAGTTTTGAAGTTTTAAGTTTGACGGATTTGAAATTAATGAATTTAATCAATTAGAAAGCTCATTATTCATAATAATGAATAACTACAGAAATAGAAATATTGCTTATTTCAGAATACGGCCAAATGACTTCATATTGTGGAAATAAATATTAGGAAAGAAAGAGGTGTCGAAGCTGTCGAAGCATTTAAAAAGTGATGTTGTCAGCGTGGTAAACGAATGTCTCTGTTTTTCAGGAAATCCGCATATTAATAAAGAAGCTTTTCCGTAATATACAGGGAGGAAAAATTGGTGATCATTGGGAAATTTATTCCTCTGTACATCTACATATATATTATTATCTAATTTTATGATTATGCAATAAAAATAAAATAAACTTGCTGGTCCTGGAATTAGCTTCCGCTAAAACATTGTATTATATCGACTAGAAAAATAAAGTTTTTAAAAATTAAACAAGAAGACGACACAGAAAAGGACGACTTCTCAATTTTAGAACTTTATATCACATTTATTTTTGGAAATAAAAAATCATCCCCTTTGTCTTAATCACTTAAACGAAATAATTTCAAAATAATGTGCCAATAAATTGTAAATGTAGCAAAAAGTAATTGCTGTGATCCACGAAATTACAGCACAGAGCATCGTCCTCGACGTACCCACGAACGTGTATGGAATGATCTCTTGTCTTTCTGTGGAAATCACCGAGCCGCCTGCGGAATAACCCCGTATATCTTGAGGCAAACGGCCCGAAATGTCTCCGGTATTAGGCGAGGCAATTGTAATGATTAGGCAGATTTATTGGGGTTGGATTCTACCTTGGCACGATACGTCTCGTGAGCCGCTATCACGCGGCTTCACTCCGAGAGGTACCTACACAGGTAGGTATGCGCGGAATCCACATATTTTAGCGCGATTCAAATTGAGAGGCTTTCGTTGTGGCCACCCTACGATTGTCTTTTAAAGCCTTCCTGGAACTAGAACATTATTCTGTCGGATTAATTCGAATCGATAATAATATTTATAGGTAACATTGTTTTTAACTACACGAGTTTATTTGTTATAAGCAACCGGTTTCGGAAAATACTAATTCCTTCATCAGGGTTGAACTCTAATGGTTAAGAAAATCGTTTATAAAAAATTGATTATCAACGACTTGAGTACGGGTACGATTTTTAATAAATTGATTATTAATATTATAAGAAAGTGGCAATTTAACAACAAAAAAAAATTCAGGTGGTCCGTATCTTACGAAATAATACAGTCGATCACATTGTGAAATTTTTTTGGCAAAAAATTCAAGATGCACTATTTAATTCTTCAATAATTACAAACAGACTCTGTGGTAACATTTATACCTATAAAACTCAATGACTATCTGTCTGTCTGTTCTCTATACAAATCTACACTGTTTGTCCGATTCGATTCAAATTTTGCATACTTATGGTTTAGAACTCGGCGGGTAACATAGACAACATTTCCTCCCTATTTTTTTTACCCCTTCCCCTCCCCTTGATATATTTACGATGCAAATCTGTACCGTTTGACCGACCGGACTCAAAATTTTAAAACATATTCTTTGGGACTCGGCGGATAACATATTCAACATTTCCTCCCTAATTTTTTTACCCCTTCCCCTCCCCCTGATATATTTTTGACGCAAATCTATACCGTTCAAATCGAACTATTGTTTCTCTCCACAAATTTATTTTCAACTTAACCCTAACCCATGCAACGCCGGGTACGAACAGCTAGTTATTTATATAATCAACAAGAAAACACTTTGTATAAACCACTAATTTATTGAATTATTAACTTGTTTCGGGACCATTCTCAAGGAACAACGTTAAAATATTGCTTGAAACGTAAGTAAAATACTATTTCAAGTGCTCATATCATAACTCAGAAATTATTGTTGCCTATTAGAAAATCCAGTGTCCCTCACAAACCAGGTATTACGTCAACTTGCTTTTAACTAGTGGAGTCCGGTCAAATTACGAGAGAATACATTGCGATACGCAACAACAGATATCAATAATCATATAAAATATAGTTATTGCTTTGAAATTTAATGGATAAAGCAAAGCCACTGTCAGCATCGGGGGTTCGAGCCTCTGGAAAATCACTAAAATATTATGTGATTGACGTGACGTGTATTTTGTGTCTTTATTTTTTTAAAGAAGGATAAAAAGTAAGTAATGAAACACATTCACACGTATTGTTCTATATTTTTACTACTTTTATTATTTCTTTAATTACTGTCTTGCCATTTTTTGCCAACCCTTGCCATTAAACTATTTTGTAGTTTGGCAAATGGCATTGTAACAAAAATTGTGTAAGATAAATATTAACACCTGGGCATATACATCATTGGTCAATTTAAAAAAAAGAATACTCAAAATTTCATCATTCATATTCGTCAATGTCACCTGGAATACGTATAGAGCTTACGTTCCCCGATTGAGTAATTACAAAACATTGTAAATAAACCTGTTGCGCCCCCGCGTTGAAAAAGATAAATCACCACGACTTGGTGAAAAAACCGCGTCAATTTATCATTAGATTATCGCGGATATCCGTGCCGTTAATGGACAAAGGAGGAAGTGTAATGATGATTGTCTCACCGACAGACGACAAGCGGCGCCCCCCGATGACGGATGAATAAATGATCGGGCGGCACGTCGTCAGACGCGGCCCGTCAGCGCGGCGGGCGGCGGGCCGCCTGGCTGCGCCTCCTGCTCCCGCCGCCAGGGCTGCCCCGTGTGTACTGTTCAACTATAGAACCATTTCTAATCCATGTTATCTCTTTAATTCGTATTTTATTTCTACTAATTTATTCTTCTTCATAACATTCCTAAAATGAACACAGTTAATTTATCATTACAACACTGTCACAATTACACTTTTCTTTAAATTAAGTTTATAATGCTCCACTACCTGAAACCTATTCGGGGCAGTTACATTACTCAATTTAATAGTTTTCTAATTCTAAGTTTAATCACAATTATACAACATAAGATAATAAGTTATAATACCGACAAAAAATAATAGAGAAGATTGATTATGTAACAAGAATAAAGAGGTAGATTAAATAGCAAAAATGAAAAAATACATTACAATGTATTAAGGTAAATACAATAACTAAAATAAGAGATAGATACTTGTTTTGTTGTTTGTCTGTCTTTCTCGAGAGGCAAGAATGCGTCTCAGGCAAGAGCGAAAGGGTGCCCTGGACATTGCAGCTACAACAGGGTCTTTAATGTATGGAGCTGGAATCGACGATTGTAGATTTTAAATTAAGGAAAAATTCTCCTTCTTTTTATTCCTACTTAGAACGGTAATCGTTTTTTATCTAAAGTTATTTTTTAAAGTTGTGGACTCGATTTCTCAAAAACTAATGCACCAATCTAATTGAAATTTTTCACACTTTTTCTAAACGGGATTGTCTAGTGATTGAAATGAGTTTTTTCTTCTTCCTTCACAGCTAATTTTATAAGTTTAATACGTGGTATAGATTTTACCGTACTTTTTTACATAAAACTTTACCAAAAACTTTTTTTTTTAAAACCTTAGTTAATTCACCTATTAATAGAAAATATTTGGTTTTATGATGTGTCATCCTGACCACCGCTAGAATACCCTTTTTCTAAAGGTCCAGGTTTTCCTAAAACCAGGTCCCAACGGCTGAATTTTCATTTTTTTTAAAGAAAATTTTATTAAAGTATTGTTTAAATATTGTTTATGTTCTAAAATTTTCACAATAAAATATGTTTGAATTAAAAAATATAAAATGAATAATAATTATTATTAATTTGAACCCTTCGGCAGAGTAAGTGTGCCAGGGTCAGCCCTGGGAGGGGCCGTCCATGGGCCCCAACGGAAGAGCCACTCAATTACTCCCCAATTGGAGGAGGCACGGAGCGGAGCTGTCACGGCCGCCCGCCCTGATGGATTGTGTAACAATCAGCCGCCCCCGCGCCCCGCGCACCGCTCTTAAATGGTGCAGAGGCGCTACATGATGCTGCGACGGAATTTCCCATGGAAAAACTATTTTGTTTACAAGCATCCCCTTCATTTCAACCCCTTCTGAAAGCAAAACACGTAATGCACTATTTAAAACGACGTACAAAAAAATTGAATTTTTTTTCGCTTCAGAAAAATAGATTATTTTATAAATGAAAACATATTTTGTAGTACGATATTTAAAAAAAACTTGGATGAATCAAACATAAAAAAGTTCTGGGATCATCTCCCAGTGTTAATGATACACTACCTACATATTATATTTCACTCAAATTTTTTTTCACTGACTTCATTGAAGTTATTCGTTAATTTTTTTACCTTTTATCGTATTTTTTAAAAAAATTATATATATTTATTAGGAAAACCAACATCTAACAATAATTAAGTAAATACAAAGAATGTGAAGTATAAAAAAAATAATTACAGGTTTTATAAGTATTAAAGTAGTTTTGCTTGGTCAAGGCTCCACTTGTATCTATCCTCAGTCACATGTAGCTACTACTTGCTCAACTAAACTTATTGCCTCGTTCGGGTTTTCTAGGGGAATCCTGCGGTTCTTCTTAATTTTTAAATTGCTTACGAGATCCATCCGCTTCGGTATTAATTATTTTGCGACATCCGGACTTTTCTAAAAGACCTTTGGATACGTAGCCACAAGGACTAGTCATTTTAATTACTTAGATCGCGGCTGAGATTTGGGTCACGCGCATTTAACCGCCGACAATACGTCAAACTTTGGGCGGCAACATCAGCTAATTGGCCGCAGATTGGGTTAGGTAAAGCCCTCTCTCTAAATGTGTTTGAGCGAAGATTAGTTCAACCGCATTTTTACAGCCATCATTTTGTAATAGGTATGTAATATTTTCAATTCCTTAAAAATTTCATAACGTAATGGGTACTGAATAAAATAGTTATAATGTTATTAAAATAGCGATTATGACTTTTATTATGATTAGGATTTGTTTGATTTTTTTTCATGAAATAATTTTTTTGGACTACTGTGATAAGAAATATTTTAAAACTGCCCGCAGGTTAAATAAAATTTAACTGAACATTTATCTAGGTTAAAATATATTATAAATGCAGAGATGAAGCTATTTTGTATGGAAAAGTAGGTATGGAAGTATTTTTGGGGTGCTAACAGGGCTTATACCGGCATTTATGGCTTAAGTGATCACTTTACACAATGTAACGTCCACGATTCCACCCATGGTCGACCACCACATCATTTGGAAAGATTTTTATATACTATTTATGTACCTCACCTCTCTTAATATAATACAAATTACGCTATCGCCATCTGTGTTTGAAATTTGACATTCCCATGAAAGAGTATATAGATGTCGCTGCTGGTAATGAGACTTCTATATTTTGGCTAGAGTATAACGCAATATTCTTTTTATGTGCATATAATGTTCATTCGAATTATTAACATGTACAATATGCGTGAAAATTTTTACGTTCAAATTTTTAAGAACTCTTTTATAGAATTTTTGTCTCAGAAGATATCGTCATAAGTCAAGATATATATTTATATATATTTTATGTATTTTAAACATATTGGGAAGAGATATTTTTATGTAAATATTGTAAATTTCAACGAAGGAGCCTGTAATCTCGATAGACTGCCTGTGACATATGGAACCTGTCACGTTTTTATTTATCCAGAACATGAACATACCGTTTGAATGTATTTACCGTAATTAATCGCTGTGGGATGAAACTAAAATTTGTCGAATAAATAGAAAAACATTTTTTAAAACAAGTCATAAATCATAATCACGCAATAAAAACCGACGCCTCTGCGAAGGCGCCGCGACGACCTGTTGCACAGAAGCCGCCACCCCTCGCCCAGCCCGCCGCCCCGGCGCGGATACACCGGGCTCGTAAACAAATAGCACGCTGAGCGTGTTTGATTACTCGCATCAACCACAGCGTACACGTATAACGTACATTCGGATTCACTGATTGTTTAAGGCTAACGATGCCGGGATGTCAACTGTTTGGGGGGTAAACGATTTTTCATTGACAATTGAGAGTACAAAAATGTTCGAAAAACTGTTTACATTGTGTATTGATAGGAGGGTAAAATGGCTTTATCGAAATATCATCATTCGTATTCCAATATTTATAAAGAGTTGGAATATTTCTATTGACTATGTATAGTGATCATTAAATTGATGGTTCTCTTTGAGTTTGAATAAAATTTTATATTTTTCTACTCGAGTTTCGAGAGAACCAGAATCTCTCATCGACAAGTGAAGTATTTAACCGACTTTATCAAAATATGATTTTTTTTAAATTGGATAAATAAAAATACAAGTCGAAGTTACTGGTATAAAAATTATAATTAAACTTACATAGAGACATATTTTTCAGAAAATTTTATCGTCGTCATGAATAATCTCTGCAGTGCTAATGCCAAATCCAGTCAAAAACATATTATGTGTATAATATCCATGGCTTAGTGACTCAAAAACCTGTCAACAAAAAATTCGTTCTTGAACTAAGTTGAAAAATTTACAAAAAATAATGGCAAGGAAATAATTAATGTAATAACAAAACGGCGTACAAGTTGATACATCGATGTGTTTATCTTTTCATTCTATTTAAAAGAGAAAAAATTATTTGTATATGGCTAAAATTTGGCTTACGTTCAGTTAACTAAAAATCAATCCTCAATTTAGCTGAAAAAACTTGATTTTATGTATCCATAAAACTAAAAAAATATATATTAAGGGTGTTAATAAGTCGCTACCCATAAATACTTTCCCGTACGGTCGTTGAGCCCACGTGATACATAAGTGAAGCCTTAAAGAGGCGGCGCGGTGCAAGCCATCGGTCGACGAATGCCCGGAACAGATGAGGTCCACAGGGTGACTGGTGAATCCCTAGACTGGCTCAGAAGCTTAGATGTCTCCCTTTGATCCCCCACCACATGAAAGAAGAAGAAGAAATACTTTACCTTAGAAGAACATAATTCAAAAATTCACAAGGCTGCCTTGTTATGTGAAATTTGTGAATAAATAAGAAAATTTTAAGAAAGATAACTTCTTCGGCAGTCCCTTGTGTGAAGAAAGATAACGGCTGCCGTGGATAATCTGTTATAAGTTCTCGAAATGCTATCCTCGGACAGCATACCCCTCCACAAGTGACGAATCATCCGGAGGGACATTTGGCTGCGTGAGACAATGTATGAATGTTTTCCGAATCCATGTACCAATACCATAGAGAAAGGTTGAAAATATACAGTATTTTGCGAATTAATGGAAAAACAGCAAATTTTTTCTTTTTTTTTTAAGTATAGAAACATTTTTGTGTTCATTTGTCAGTTATTTAGCGACAAAAATTATAACCAGCTATAACTAGATTTTCAGTAGAATATCAGTTGTTTTAATACATTTTCTCATCAAAGGGCTAATTTTGAAGTTGTTTGCATATTAAACAGTTTTTTTGAATTGTGAGTTTTGAGTTTTGAACGTGAGATTATGGATATCACGCCAAAGAAAAGGAACAAACTTTAATGAACGAGATTGCCAATTAATGTTTTGTGAGTCAGGGAGCAATCAGCAAGATTATTAAGCAGAAAAGAGAAACATGGTCAGTTGAATCAAGAAGGAAATCTACTATCTAAAATAAAGTATCTTTGATCAGACATAGTAAGTTAACCCCAGAAAAACTAGTTACGAACTTAATGGCAGCCACTGAGTGACGATTATGTAAGACCAATTTATTTTTCTGACTGCGGTTAGGTATAATATATTACGTGTCGGTTTCTTTTGTTAAATAAAAAAATAACAAGATTTTTCAGGACCATGCTACTTCTAAAAACTACAAAGTGTTAAATAAATTGTTTTAATATTATTTTTTAACGCTATGACAGGCCATGAGACCCAATTACAGAAACAAAACACATCACAAAAACACACAAGTTTGAGTAAATAACATATTTTCATTGTGACCTCACCGGGAATTGAACCCGGAAACCTCAGTGTGAGAAGCCAGTGTCTTGACCAATAGGCTACGAGGGCCTCTGTTCATCATCATCATCACCTAACTTCCATACATTGTGGATCTTGGCATTCTCGAACAATAGCTTACGCCACTGCCGTCTGTCGCTGCAGTAGTTCGTCCAGTCATATCTGTAGTTGATAAATTCTTCTCATCAAAATATTTGAACGACTTGTATGTTACTTGACAGATGTATTTTCCGCATGACTCCTCCTGACATGAGTCTTCCATTATGTCTTGCGTTGTGGTGACAATTATGGGCGGAAGTTGTTTTGGTCGAGTGATTTAGAGGAGAAATTTTAAAGAAAAGAGTTTCGTAAGCTACCAAAAAACTGGCAAATTACTCACCACCACGTTTCATTAACAATTAATAAATTGAATGTTACTAATTGGCTGTCGTTCTGTGGTAGGGTGATACATATTAAAAAAAGACATGTGATACAACTTTTCACCTTTTTTATAGCGTTTCTGCTCTGATATAGAACAATTACATTATACTAGCTGTAACCCGTCAAAAATGACGCACTTTTACGTGTCGGTTCCTAAAGAATCTAACTAACCAACTTACCATCACGCCGTTTCCCCGTGGGGGTAGGCAGAGAGGATAGAGCGCCATACTCTTCTGTCCTGACATACAACTCTCGCCTCATCCACATTCATTCATCTTCGCATGCAAGCTCGACGGTTGTTGAGGCTTCTAACGGGACCATCTTTCAGTATCTGATTAATCTGGACATGCCACGTCTTCGGCAGTCCCCTCTTTTTCTGGCGCCGTCAACACTTGCATTATATATCTTTCTTACCGTTCTTTCCTCATTCATTCGCTCAACATGCCCAAGCAACCTGAGCGACCCTGTTTTAATTCTATGAATTATGCTACGATCAGCTTTACATTCATTACTAATATCTTCATTCTTTACTCTATTATACATAGATTTGTTACACATACCTACGTCTAAGGAATCAGTATGCAAAATTTGGGTAACATCTATCAAACGGTGTAGATCTATATAAAAAATGTATCGTGGGGTGAGGGTGGGGTCAAGGAGGAGTGAATTAAGTCTATGTTAAAAAAAAATTAAAGAATTTTTTTTTAAGTTGATGACGTAAGTATTTTCAAAAATGAAAAATATATTTAAACAAAACTGACATTTAAGGAGAAAAAATAAATAACTATAGGGGAAAACCTATTGAGAATTTTTTTTAATCATAATTATCAGAGGCCCGTAATTTAAGAAGTACTAAGGTCTTGACTTATAATATGACAAGACAAAATATATTTAATTTTATGGATAGTCAAGTGATAATTACATCAGAACATTTTTATTATTAAATATGCACGTCTGCATTATCCACTCAATATCGCTTAATTTATCTCTAGCAAAAAAAATCGATGAAAGATGATTCATGTTTACATAATCATATCGATCATATTGAAGACAATACGAAGACCACACATCGAGCGTGGTGTTGCAATGCTTCTACTAGCATGTTGGACCAGATTTTATTTTACTTTTTGTGTAATTTATTATCGATTACGATTACCGACCGACAGTTTCTAATTTGTAGTCAAAGACCAAGTAATACGACCTCACGAACGCGAATTTGACAATGACAAATAGTAAATGGCGAAGATAGAAAGTAATATGTATATATCAGTATTTTGATTCCCATGTTCACTATTGTGAAACGTGCTTAATCAATGATTAAATTAGATTTATCGTTGAAATACTACAACTCGCAATAACAGACATTCACCTACTTTTCATCTCCCCTTTTGTAAGACCAACTCAAAACAAAACTCCTTTATGTACAGATCCACAAATTCATTTAACACAAACTATCACCACATTGACATTTTCAACGCAACAATAAGAAACATAAAACAAACAATATCTACACTACCGCACCCAAACTAATTTGTACATTATATCTTCCCTTCTACTCCCGTCCCACATTCCCCTCCACCCTCTCCATTCGCTATTAATGTATGTTAAAGTAAATTTTTAAATTCAGTGGAAAATTTTTAAGATTGTTTTGCTGTTAACTTTTCCCAAAACAAAATAAATAAATAAACACACAAATACACACACTCACACAAACTCACTATTGGACATGTTTTTTCTTATTTTTTATCGATTGTATATATGTGTTTTCTTGTAATTGGCCCAAAACTCTGTACATCAATTATTGTTTTTTTCAAGATTGATTAATTATATGGCTGTAAGAAAACCAATAAATGAAAATAAAATAAAATAAAAAATAACAACAAAGCAGATTTACTTTCTTGAATATATTTCATTCAATTTTTTTTCACATCTAACTAAAACTACTACGTGGGCCATCATGGGTGCGATATTTTTAAAGCGCTTAAGATTGTTACACCAGTTAAATGCATGAATCCCTCCATGAAAACGATAGAAATTATTGTTCCTTTCTACAATATACATAATTTCACACGGTGCCCAAACTCTAATTAAATTTTGTTCTAGAACAGCTCAGCGTAAGTTGAATTGTAAAAAAAAACGTAATAGACGTCAGATGACATTATGTTTTAACTAGTTTTTACATCCTTTTCTAGCACGTCATTTAATCGCCAATTTTCTATACTGGATCTTTTTGCATATTAAATATCGAACAAATATTTTTCCGAAAGTAAAAAATCTTCGCTTTTTAACATTAAAAATTAAAAACTAACATACGAGTAGGTATCAAGAGTAGAAAGCCAAAAGGGCGCTAGTGATTATTTAGAACTTTACAGGAGAGCGAAAGAAAGTTCTGTCATATTTCTATGTCAATATTTATTTATTATTAAACATTTCCATATTGGTTAATCTAAAACCATATGGAAATCATTTAACAATAAAATAAATATTAAAAAAACATCATTTTATTCACCTGTAAAGTTCGAAATAATCACTAATTCTCTTTTGGCTTTTTATGGTCGAGGTGACATTTGTGCACGCGTGTCTCGATGTAAAATTATAAGTCTTGTATATACTGAAGTCGATCCTACCAATCACAAGAGTTGTTCTTTATTCGCGTACTACTTCATTGTGTTTATCGACTTATATCATATGGCGTAGTAAGAACCATTAAAATCAATTTATAAAATAAATTAATAATATGGATATATTGAGTCAACTATTGAATAATAAAGAGTTTAAAATAGATAATATACTAAAAGTGAGTGCTTCGATATATATATATTTTTCTAAATATGTTTTACAATAGACAGCGATCATTTACAACAATCGTAAGGTATAATCATATAAATTAGTTTTTTTATAGGTACCTACGTACTATTTACTTTTGTACTGAACTAAACAACGTTTTTCTCGATTATGTGCAATATGTACCATATTTATAATATGACGCGGTTAATAGAAAAACTGTAAAAATATAAAAGAGAAACTCAACGCGGTAATACAATAAAAATAAACATTTACAAATACCGGCAGTACATCGCTGGTGCACGTTCCGTACCAACTATTACTGCTGATGAAGAACAGCGCAATATAATATCTACACCTGTTATAGTTAACGTGTGTATAACCGTCTCCAACATATTGATAAAGAGGGCTGACTTTCTTGCAGGTAACCCGCAGCAGAAAAACTAATTGTTTTTATTTTATTTTTAGATTTGAAAATAAACATTGTCGAGCTTACCAATAATATCTTTTGGACAGTGGTTGAAATATAGAAATAATTATTTGAATTTTCGCGACCTTTATATTACAGTATTTTCTATGACCGGCAAAGAGCGAAACCCAATATAGTAAACCGAACAAAATTATTTAACGGTTTCCGATAGCATCTACGTCACATTTGTATGATAGTCTTGAAGCCATAAATTTAGTATGTCCATCTTCTTCTTCCTCTTGTACCCTCTGTGTTCAACGGACATTTGCTATCATTTATTTACTGCGGCCTGGAATGGCTCTGTAGTGGAGTGGCCAAACCCTGTCTCTGTATTTTCAGCCATTATGTTTTCCTTCTTCCAGGGCCCCCACTTCCGGGAATCCCTCCCTGCATTACGTGGTGCAAGATCTCGTACTTATCTGGATGTCTTGGAAGTCCTTGGATTTTCTCGAATTCAAATATCTATTGACACAGTAATTATCGCCCAAAAGAATTTAATTTTTTAAATTATTTTTCTTACATTGAGTGTTAAGTTTGTTGCGCAATTGTTGACTGTCTGCGCAGTCACCGTTAAGACTTTATTAGTTAAGGATTAATCTGTGGATCAAGGCAGCTGTTTGCATTTATGTGGGTTGGATAGTTTGATTTTTAATCACATTTCCCCTCTGTGCGTACGAGAACTTTGTGCATGTTACAAGATTCACCTACTCTTGCTTGATTGCATTGTTGAACCTGCCTATTGCAGTTTCCATGCCTTTTCTTTCATAAGGATATTTGAGGCGGTATACCAGGCATGTGCAATTAGTATATTGAAACGTGATTATACGTTAATGATATATTTCAAGAAAAAAAAACCTAATTAAATATTTATCCGGCAAAATATGATGAAATATTGAAATTTGAATTATATGATAATAATGGTTATAGAAACGATATTTACTTCGAAAAATTCTAGTTAAGTGCAACTTATTTTAATACAATACTTATTTCAAGTACTGCATTCTCTATGGTGTACCATTTTTATCTTCTAGGTTAGGTTAACTCGTACTGGAACTCAAACTTTGCGCAAGATTCTGTTTTCTTTGATGTGTTATAATTATTTTATTTTTTGCCTTGTTTCTTTCTGTTACATCACTTTATTGTATATCGTGCTTCATATCTAACGTCTTTCTTACTATATTATATTGTTATATAAATGCATAAATATATACAAATAAATATCGATCCCGGGCATTCTCGAAGTAATTATGGTCTCAACAAGCTCCACTGGCCCAGCATTGTCATTGGGTTTAAAGAGTTAATGTATGTAATATTATAATATGTTTAATATAACATAAATTAAAGTTTTATGGAGAAATACATGTACTAATAATCCAGATTTTTTTTACAGTTAAGTTTCGCCCACCGAGTGAGCCGTGGGTCGCTCGAGGCACCAGATATCAGACACGTATTAATTTATGGCGTATTATAATCAACTATCAAAACAATTTTTGACAAGAGGATGAATGGCATTATTGAGAATTTTCAGACAAAGAAACTTGAGACTTTTATTCGTATTGATTTATGAGAACACTGAGCATTTAATTGGTCTACCAATCAATCTTCTATTTTAGGACAAAGATTGATCGGAAATAAAAAATAATTCAGTGCATTATCCAAATGGAGTAATATTAAAGTTAAATTAAGTACATCGTGTTTTTTTTTATAGTAATAATACGTTTTTACACATCATTTATATTGGTTAATGGTATGGTCATTTAATATGGATTCACACGGAGAGGTTGCGATCAAGAATCCAGCCTATAGAAATCCTTGAGCGAGTAGTAGGTATGAGTAACATCACTGGACTGATTGAGAAGTACCAACAAAAGGGAGACCTCCGACGAGCCGCTACTTCTATAGATATATATATATATATATATATCTATATATATATATATTATATATATATATATATATATATATAGTGACTTGGACAGATATTGCGATCGCCAGATATATAATCATATTGTTAATTACAATAAAATTTTCTTTATGAATTTCGGTTTACTCTCTGAAAATATGACAATATTGATTTGAGAATATAGAGTTTTGTACGTAACAAATTGAGCATTAAAATTAATCGTGATATTGGGGAGAAGTGTCCGATATTCATATTAAATTTTTTTAAATGAAATATATGTATTGCGTATTGTGGTGATTCTAACGGGAACTGTTATTTTACATATCTGAAACAGAAAAAAAGTTACACAAAAACATTTAATCCTGTAATAAAAAATAGTCTAACCAATAATTAAATAACCACTGATTTTTTACTTCATATCTTCACGGCGCGGCCCTTTGAGCCTGAATACGATTTCCCACTTTGGTGGGAAACTTGTATCTCGGTTCTGGACCAACACTGTCCATTCAGAAACAGAAACACGGAGGGCTTCCAGATCTCTCCTCACATTTTCCCAGAGATCACCTGGTTACTAGCAAAGAGAAAAACTACATTTCAAATTAAGTTTTACCTACAACACACACACGCTCACCAGTTTGAAGACTACAAAGTGTGAACTACATTTGTAGTTTAAACTACATAAGTGAACTAATTCTAGTACTTGTAGTACTACAAAATTGTAGTACTAATGAAGTGAACTAATCGTAGTAACAAAAAATTGTAGTACTAATGGAGTGAACTGATTGTAGTATCACAAAATTGTATCTACTACAACACCTACAAGAAGTACTACCTGAAAAGTGTACTATTACAATAATATTTTCAAATCTCAAATCTACGGGGAGGGGGTCGTTTGCTTTCTAGCCAACTCATCAATTTTCAAGGGGGGGGGAGGGGTTGTTTCAGTTTCCAGAGATTTCTTCGATCAATTCTAAAATTTTCAAATCCAAATTGGGTTGTTTCGATATCCAGAAATTGATTATTTTTATCTAAATCAACTTCCCAAAAATATCAGCCAAAAATTTCACATATGATAAACATCACACTTCAATTTAAAATTTGAAATGCGCAGATTGTAGTGTACACTTTAAAATAAAATGTACTATTTGAAGTATGTACTTTAAATAACTTTGAAGTGTGTGTACTTGTAGTGTGCACTTTAAAATGAAATGTACTATTTGAAATATGTGCTTTGAAATAACTTTGAAGTATGTGTAGTTTGTAGTGTATACTACACTTCAAAAGGTGTGAAGTATAGACCTCAATGTAATGTAGTACTACATTGTAGTAGTTATTACAGAGCGGACCCATCACTACTGGTTACACGTAATGATAAATGTTACTTAGTTATTTTTTATGACTGTTAATTATGTTCTTATTTTATTTTTTTAAATATACCATCGCCATCTTAACGTGATCGAATTTCGTAACTAACAAAAAACCTTGACCATTATAAAATACTTTAATTATTATTCTCTCGAAAGCGTTACGTATAAAGAAGTTTCTCTTATTTTTTTCTTAACCAATGAATTGTACCAATGATGACTCCACAAGTGCTAGATTACTGAGGTTATGAACGTTACATAAGTAGGTACTTTTACGTTGTACTCCCCAGTAGTCTGTATCAAAAACTGTGCGTCACGCATTCATCCCGGTACCATGAATGAGAGCTGATGAAGAAGAAAACCTTACATGGAGACGTCAATTGCTGCTAAGCAAGCAAGTATGACCCACGGACACGGACAACACGTGACAATACATGTCTCGTCACGGTATTGGCACGAAATACATAAACACAGGTACACGGTATTGCTAGCCAGTTCTAACCACAAGATCAACACTCATACAACTAGTGATGGTTAAGTTTCGTTCAGTTGACTGAACGTGATCATTTATCGTGTGCTTCATTCAAGTGAACTGTTCAACTGTTATCATGTTCATTATATATGTTCACTTATTTTAATCATTCATTTGAACTATTGATTTTTAATTGTTCATCCGCCTACCTCTAATTATTTCTGATGGGGGGTGGGATTTAGATCGGTCATTTGTCCAACACAACTTATCGCCGACGAGTGAGGGGGTGGGGGAGATATAATCAGTCAAGGGAGGAGGGCTGAAACTTTTAATTTCCAATAATTATAGACTTTTATAATATATGAAAAATATTTTTTTAACTTTCATACCGACTGTCGGAATTCCAAATTTATTACACTTACGACAAAATAACATTTGATAGTGATAGTGAACTGAATAGCTCGTTCATGAACGACCCATCTCAAATGACAACGACTTCAGTCCTGATGATGGACCCTACAATGGGATCCAAAACGTCGGCCAGAAAGGTCGTGGACATACGGGAAAAGAAGAAAAAAAGATAAAGAAAACTTAAACTAGTATGATTTTGATGCGTTACTCTACATGACGTAGCAACTCAGACATGGGTAGTTTGAGCAATAGTAGTTTGAAAAAAGTGACTACAATCCACTCAATAAACAGCCACCATGTTTATGTTGATCATCTAGCCGTAAATGGCTACATCCAACGTATCGACGAGCTTACGCAGCGATCGATACCGTCCTCGTCAGTCACCAATTTGGAATGTTAAAAATACAATCGGAAAATCGGACATCACTAATTCACTCCAAATGATAAAGTGTACGCCAAAAATAGAATTACCAGACAGACTGAAACAACTAGACTGTAGCGTCTTGTCATTATTGTAAAATATTACCTTACATTTCAAGTCAAACATTACTTGACAACAAACAAACAAACAACACGTTATTGTCAACATTAAAAGAGTTATTATCGTACTATATCGCTTGCATAATATCATCAACAAATACGCTGAAGTCAATACGTTCATAATACATTCATCAACAAATACGTTAAAGTCTATTTTTCACTGAAGTGTATCTATACATTAAAAAAAAATATTATTTTGATTTATTACTTTTACATTACACATTTACCGTTTTCTCATAATTGATTTGATGGTAATATTTTATATAGGCCTAGACAACATATTGAAATTCACTATAAATTATAAATGTAGTATTTTGCAGGAGACATTAACAATAATACCTATACATGCTGAGGTTAATATGCGAATCCATGCAGGTTAGACAATGAATGAATACTTATGTATGATGACTCAAAATGGATATCTATCACTTATAAATATACCTAAAAGAATGACAGATACTTCCAACTTACGAAACGTGTCTCGATTACATACATATACGATCAACGTATAAATCAGAGTCAGCTGTCGAAAAAAGGAATAATATGTGTGTTAATCAATTAAAAAGAGACTATATATAAGAAAAAATTTACGTTAATTTACCGAGCTGTCGTGGCAAAATTGGATAATGCGACATTCCGGATAGAACGCAGTCCGTTGACTCGAATACTTATTTATTTTAACCTACTTTTTCTCTTCTGTTTTTTTTTATTTCTTAATATTTATTTCATGTTATCTCTTATTGCGCTATTTATGTTTGAATATAATTTTAAATAACTGTTATCCAGCTATACAAAACTACACCGACACTCATGACCAACAGTGACAGGAACGTGACCAAGGGCTAATTGAGGAAAATTCCAAAAAAATGTAAAAAACTGTATTCATGTAAAAAAATGTTAATTTGGTTTCTTAATAAATAAATAAATTGTCTGTCTGTCTGTTTGTCTGTCTATCTGTTTTCTATAAAAATCCACACCGTTTGCCCGATTCGATTCAAATTTTGCATACTTATGCTTTAGGACCCGGCGGGTAACAAAGGCAACATTAAAAGCACCTTCTTCTCCCCCTGACATATTTTCGATGTAAATCTGTACCGTTTGACCGATCGAACACAAAATTTGGAAATTTATTCTTTAGGATTCGGTGGGGGGTAACATTTTCCCCCTATTAATTTACCCCTTCCCCTCCCTCAGATATATTTTCGATGCAAATCTATACCGTTCAAATCGAACCTTTGTTTCCCCCCATCAATTTATTTTCAACCTAATCCTTAACCTATTTTAATATACATAAAAATAATATAACTAATTAACCTATTTTAATATAAAATAAAATAATCGTATTCATTCGTCCATACATTGCAAATACATTGCGCCGAAGGCATTTTTTAAATATTTAAGTCACAGTAGTCCTTTTGGTTTACTTAAGAAAATCAATGCTTAGTTTTGAAGCTTTGTGTACCTATATATATATATATATATATATATATATATTTGTATATAAAAGGTACAATTACAACATTATTTTTCAAGTAAATAAATTAAATCATTGTAAGTTCTACATAAGCAAGCCTTGATATTATTTTTATTTATCTATTTTAAAAACTACGGATTACATGTCACATAAGCATGCAACTAGTTTTCAAACAAAATCGACCGTCTTGAAAAATATAGCTAACTTGGTGGTACTACCGCTGTGTAAAACTCGCGTAGTGTTTTATTAATATTTTTTTTACAATTATTAATTTTAATCTTTCCCGAAATTGTTAATACTATGCAATTAAATTCCACAATAAAAATTATGTTTTCATATTCTAAACGCGGCCTTCCAGTAGGCGTGAGACTGACTTTTCATACCTGGGGTTATGGATTCGATTCCCGATGAGGTCATGATACATCTATATAATTTTCTAAGTACCGTTGCAGCGTTAAAAAATAACAGATTGTGTGAGTTAAATGTATTCTTGTTCTCTATGAACTATCAACGGTACATTTTTCCGGATACTTTAAGTAGTGAAATAATATGATTTTAATTAATCGTTTCCTTTGTATTTTTGTAAGCAGCGCCAGCGAAACATAATTTATTCTCTCCGAGAAGAATTTCTCCAGCCGCCTGCAGTCACGGCACGGCCATTAGATGAAGAAGTAATGACCTTGAAGACGCTCATAATGACCTGTGAATCCACGGATACACGGTCACACGAACACGTAACTTTTTACGGCTATTATACATGCATACATCATAATATCAAGTAAAAATTCTGTCTTGACAGAATCTCTCGTTTATTTAACGTATAAACTAAAAGTGAACGTTCAGTTTATTTTAGAAATTGAATCGAGTAAAATGAAAGGATTCTTATAGAATGCAATTATTGAATTGTTAATAAAGACGAAAGTGTTGATTTCTAAAGAACTCATTTACTGGTGATGAATATCTTTCACAATATCAAAAGAGTTATTTGTACCCGCGCTGAAAATACAACTTATTGTCACTTTCAAAAAAGTATTCAATTATATTATTGGTCGTTACTTCAGAATGTACTTGGGCATTCTCATTAAATATAAAAAATGTTTAATCACACTTCCTATCATTTTAAATAATTGACCTATTGGGAATATACTCAGTATTCCTTATAATATAAATAATATTTTATTTTTGAGTAACGCGTAATAATAATAACATACAGATTAAATAGCGCCATTTCCATTAAAAAAGTTACCTCAGGGGGGCTTACACAATAGTTTTTAGAAATGAAAATTGTTATGCGAAGAGGATATGATTTATTGAAAATACACAACCTTTTTTTTTAAATGTTTTTGACGTATCGTGTATTTTCACCTACATATATTAGGTATATATTATGTCTATACCCGTTATGTAAAAAATAAATACTTTGCCTGTATAAAAATATGGATATGGATGTAAAAATAAACATTAAATTGAGGAAATAAATGGATCAGAGTTACGTGTAATCTTTAACGGTTATCTCAAAAATATTTTGTAATTTTTATAATCATTAATTAATACCAAGAATAAGAATCATTTAAATTAAATCAAATCTTTTGTGTAAAGATTAATGTAAATATGTACTTTTATGTGTCGTGTGTTAATTTAATTAATTATTCAGAAAATTACTCCCTTAAATAGAATATATAGTAACATAGAGTATAAAAATATGACAATAAAATACCATGTTACTTAAATGACATTAAATAATAATTAAATAAAGTTATTTTCTATCATTTGAGATTTCTTCCCGAGATGCGTGACTAGTGTCATATTTTTATCTTAAAAATGATAATATTGTAATAATTTGATACGTGTATTTGTACCTAGATATGCAAGTATGCAAAAGACGACCTAAATTTTTGAACGAAAAAAACTGGTACATTTTTATAACGCTGAACGCATAATTTAATTATAACGTTAGTGGTAATATGTTAAATGAAATATATTCAAATTAAACGAATAAATAAATTATTTTTATCGTAGTATTATTCGATACAGAATATAATTAACATCCGAATATTTTTATCAGTTTGCAAATATGCAGTTTATCGTCGAAAATACCCAGCGTCGGAACTTGTTTGAGACGATCTCGTTATTACATAAATATCGTTATACAAGCCGGTGCCGGCGAGATAACGAACCCGTTGTAGGGGACCCGCGAGTGGCCGCCCATCGGAGGGAAACGGCGGCGGAAGGTGAGTCAGCGCGGCGAAAAGTGAAACTCCCGCGACACGCGCGCCACACCCGCCCCGGGCCTGGGCGCATTCATCACCGGCCGTCGGAGGCGCTTCCGCTCACTTTCATAGGTGAACGCGCCGGACCGACCGCAACCTGTTTCCTCTCTCTCGGCCGAATTAAATCGCGGACGTTATTATTTCAATCTCATCGGGCGAAATCTACGGACTCGAGATCGCCTTTCATTTTTACTCGCGATTCGGGTCGCCCCCGCGCCGCCCGCCGGCTGATCTCGTTGTCCCAGTCTCCGCGCGCCTCGCCGCGCGGGTACATCGCTAATTTCAACAGCGCGCCCGTTGTTTTGGAGAGAGCCTAGAAACATGTTAATTAATACGAATTGGAGGTTTCGAGTAAAACTATATTTAACGTGAAACATAAAGAGATTTATTTACAGAAAGCATCGTAGAATACAAATGATATCGACATGGGGGATGATGATTGAAATGCGATAAGCATTCGATGATCACAAACGAGCGATGACTGGAATCGGGTGGTCCGCGCGCCCTCCCGTGCGTGACGAGGTTTTCAGTGATGGGGAGATCCGTAGCGGGAGGACGGCAGGGGCACTCCGTAGGAGCCGGCGGGGACGGCGATGGTATTGTACCCTCCGGCCGAGGGCGCGGAGTAGCCGGAGGACAGGGAGATGGAGCCGTGGCTCAGGCCGATGTCTCCGCCCAGAGAGCCGTGGCCGCCGCTGGAGAAGCTCGCTCCGGAAAAGCCGCCCAGAGAGCCTCCGTGTCCGCCGCCGATGTAGCCTCCGCCGGAGTACCCGCCGCTGGAGTACCCTCCGGCGTACCCGCCGTCCTGCTCGTACTGCGCGACCTGGATGCCCTGCTTGACGTGGCCCAGTTCGATTCCCACGACGTGCTCTTGGTAGTGAGGCACGCCGTACACGGCGGCGGGAGCGCCGTAGGAACCGGACAGGCCGTGTCCGGAAGAGATGGATCCGTGAGACGACTGATATTGCGCGTTCTGAACTTCGTCCTTCAGAAGGATGTGTTTGATCTCTTCCAAGAGATGAGGATCGACGTATTGTCCCTCCGAGGTCTGGTAGCCGGAGTGCACGGCCCTGTAGCTGCCGCCGCCGTCGCCGCCGTGGCTGTACCCGCCGCCCCCTCCGAGGGAGATGCCGCCGCCCAGAGAGAATCCTCCGGAGTGGCCGCCGCCCAGGGAGATGCCTCCGGAGTGGCCGCCGCCGCCCAGCAGCAGGATGGGTGCGGGCTGAGAGTAGGCGTAACCCACCGGAGGCTCCGCCGCGACTGCGGCGACGAACGCTACCAACGCCAACTGGAAGAAATAAAAATATTACCACTCGCAAAATTATTCAAATCTATTACAATGCGACACACCCTCTTAACGAACGGTTATATTACGAAATTGAACAACGTGAAAATTCACAAAAAATGCATTCACCGATGAATCCCCAAAACACTAAAGATATAAAAACTAAAACACGCGCGGTATGAAGCGGTGACCGCGATATGAAGCACTAGAGTATTCACTGTAACCCACTTTTACCCGGGGCTAATTTAAAGCGTGATCTGTTTCTGAGAATGACTGATCGACTTACAATGGACAGCTTAGCCATGCTTGATTATTTGCACGAAGACTCGGAGGCAGTGTGACTTCCGAAAAATCGCCCCCCGTATTTATAGTGGGCTGAAAGCGCGGAGGAGGGAGGGGGGAGGCCGAGATGCCCGACAACTTTTACTTCGGGCACATCTCACTCGGGAGGCAGATGTAAGGCGTGACCGCCGGCTCTCGCATCTGTATCGGCCGCTAACTCGCCATGCACCGATGCGTGGTGACCGAGTAATTGCTTCATCGCTGCTTCGGTATTCTAATTCACACCCTTATTAATAACCAAATCTTTTTCACAGTTAAACAGATCTTAAAGACCGCAGGACCAAACTAATCAGATCTTAACCATGTCAATATCTATACATTTAAATTGATGTATATTATCATTCATATTTTCATACACCAACAATTATATATGTCATAAAGTCATGTGGACATGCGATATATTAATTTAAATTTTAAAAAATCAGTTTTGTATTATTAAGAGGTGGATAAGGTTTCAGAGGGGTGATTGTCCGTTAATATTTTGATAATGTATCATTTTGATGTCAAAATAAATCAATACAAAATAGAATAAATATTATATTAAATATTATAAATCATGTAATTTATAAATTTTTTCATAACGCAATAATTCGCAGTAATTATATTTATCACTAAAATCGTTCAAAATTACCCTTTAATCTTATTATTTAGTGCTTATATTAATCTTTTTTGTGTACACGATGCCAAACCAGTAAAAAAATGTTATCAGTAAGAGAAAATCTAAATATAGGTCAAAAAATCAAACTTCCACTAAAAGTGGTCAAATCTCAAATTTGAAAAGTCAACTTCAAATTCTATTATAAACCTATATTTTATATATATAAATAAATGCCTAATCATTAATCAAAGAAAATACGGATGACATATGAAGTCGGTCTAGGGTTAGTTTATTGGATGTCTACTCAAAAAGTTTATCCAAGTTTTAAATACTATAAAATCTACTTCTTTCATATTTAAGAACTCCTTCTTGTTGGTGCAACGTAATTAACCTTTGAGCCAAGATGACCGCGCAGTATCCCGTAATTGAGTCGAGAGCAAATCTTACTTGTTTTACTTAGCACGTGACACGGAAGGGCAGAAAATTGAAACAGTGATATATTTTTTAATCGCGAAATACTTTTCTCGCCAACATGTATTTTTACGACCATATTAATTTAAAAAAAATTATCTTTTCGTGCACAATTGTTTCAATTATACAGACTCACAAAATGAAAAACAGTGTTTTAATTTTAAAGACATTATTTTAATCATCAGTAACTTTACGTTGCGTGTTCATATATTCAATGATTTATGCAAAAAACTACAAAAATGATAAATATAAAACATGTTTTTCGTAATCGATATTCTTCCATTGTGCATGTACGAAACACCTTTTCCACGATGCAGACAGGTAAGTGTAAAATATGTTGGGTAAGGAGAAAGGGAGTGCGTTCAGTGGATGACGATGCTGCAATAGCGAAAACAGTTACAATATTAACCTTCGGTTATGTTGGAAGAAGGAGAAAATATTGACCGTACAGCCGACCAAACAAGTATACTGTGGATAAAACCATATATATTTATTTGTTCAATTTAAAATAATTATGCACTAACATTTATTTTCAAAAATCCTTATTTTGATAGATTTTAATTAAAGTAGGTACTGAAGATAACTCATAATGCAACTTCTGAAAAATTTTAATGCAATTTATTCGATCATGACTAGGAAACTGTGAGATAACTTTTCGTTAAAAAGTTTATACATTGGTAAGTGGGATAAAAAATTGTGAATACGATAACTTCCCAAGTTTATTAAATATTTTAATCAAATTTTGACTTGTTAATATCTTATCTGAGATCGATAACCAGCATCATCTACCCTTTTGTTCCAGAGTAGAGGCTGTTCAAAAATAAAAATATTCCGTTAATATAAGATCTACAAAAAAGCTAAAAACATACTTAAAACTTACCTGATTCATGCGGCCAATACCAGTAGGTATGGTTTGTTGTAACGGTGTCACGTTTTTAAAAGTCTGTATAAATAAAATAATTATTGTACATACGTGCAATAATTATTTTATTTATAATAAAATAATTATTGCACGTATGTACAATATATATTTTATTTATATTTTAATTAATCAATCGTAAATGACGCCATGACTTACTTATCCAATGTTACGAATGTTGGACGTGGGATGAAAACACTTTCTTCTGATTAAGAAACGATCATTTGAATCCGACGACAATGGCCAATCCCGTCAAGGATGAATAACTTCAACATGTACAGCATTCTAGATTAATTTAGCACTATTTATGATTTGCGGATCTAATAATATTACAGTGTTAGAATTCTAAATGCAAGAAAATGAAATCTTATGGGCTATTCGCATGTAGAGTTTTTAGATGTTACGAAATATTTAGAGCAAATGACAAAAAATCTAAAATGTATTTTCTAGTTTAGTTTTTTTTGCACTTATTTAGAGGAGACGATTGGGACATAACGGAAGTATGTCTCACCTCGCATATATTTAAGACAAATTTATAAATCATTTACAGTATTTATATTTAATTGCCTTGCATAATTAAACCTCCGTGTAAACAAAACGTTTTTTAACAATAGACTTTTTTTAAATATCGTTTCGAACCAAGTTTCTTCAAGTATAAACGTCTTTCGTAATAAAACATGGCCCACTTACCATGACACTATTCATTTTAAGAGTATTTAGTTTGATATTTTGATCATTGTTTCAAAATTTACAAGCTCGTAGTAATTTTTTTAAGCAAGTCAAATGTATTGGAACCAGCCGTGGAACCAGTACCAAGAAATTTCCGTTAGTTCATATCGATGTATTTTGGTGATCTGTGTTTTCCATATTCTTCTTCTACTTCATCTAGGACTGCGTCCTGTCATTGCTCGGAGCCTGTTCCTGGGATACAGATGTCCAGCATTCTATATATTTTAATATTGTTTTTAAGTCAAGTAAGCTTGAAAATAGTTATATTTTAATTAATTTTAAGTAAGGATAGTTAGTGCGTACGCTACGGAAAACAGATCTTACTTGGTGATCTGACAATGCTCGAACTCTCGGTCTATTGGCCTTTTCATATTATTATAATACCTTGCATATAGTTTTGATAATGTAATGACCTTTCTGTATTTTTTCATTAATTTTTGTTCACATTTTTTACGGTATATGGTTTTCTTTATATTGAAATTTTATTTTTTATGACTAATATATTTAAAGTGTGTCTATACTTTAAGTATGGAAATATTTCATTTACCTACACTTATTATTGTATTTCCCATTTTTTTTTGTGTTTTTGAAATATTTTCGGCGGTTTCTCAATGTATCTATATTTTCAAAAAGCACATTTTTCCAATAGTCGTTTTCTTTATAAAACATCTATGTTTTATTAAAGTGAAAGTCAGAGCCCACATTCTAACGAAAAAAATATAGTACATGCTTAGATATAATAATATTTCATCTTTCAAATATTTATTTTTAACAATTATTTTGCTGGGAATTTTTTATATTAAATTTTTTTTTCACACACGTTTTTTACGTAATAAATAATATGTTGTATATATTTTTACATTTTGACTTATAAAAAAATTCACTTATTTATTTGACATGTATTTTTTATGTTTACTTTATCACATATAATTAATCTTGACAGTAGCGTTAAACCAAGCAATGCACGAAATTCAAAAAATGTTACATTGTTTTAGATTACGACATACTAAATAACACACGATACTACTTTAACGCATTTGACGTATTACTTGTTGTAAGAGACAAGACAAATTATGTGTCTTCGTAATGTAAACCAAAGGTCGCGATCCTGTCATAGCTATTATGTGGCACGTGGCACATATTTTTTTCACAACTTGTTAAGCTTCCAGATGTTCTGAAATGGATCTAATAAATCTGAAATAATCTCCTATAATTAGGCATCATATTTTTGGTAGATTATTATATATATTTCAACAAACATAACAGAACGGTTGTGTAGAAATATCTATTAAGTTAATTTCACCTCAAATTTCTCTGTATATAATATATATTTTTTCTTTCCGAATTAGCCCTCTTTCCTTTCCACTTTCCCGCCTGATCACAACTTGAATCCATTATACCCATGTTTACTCTTCCGCCCGATCCTCTGTGGCTGCGGTCCGAATCAATTATTTTCTTAGCTAAACACAAAACTTTTGTATAATTTTTACTTACAATTCAAAGAGCCATCAACACTCACCAAATGTTGATAACTTAAATGTTGATAACTTAATAAGTAGTGGAAGTTATTCAAAACTTATTTGTTTAAATATGCAAACATCTATCTACACACGTTTGACTCCTCCTTTGTAATGTATTCTATCTTCTATTGTTTATTATTCTAGTATTTCGAAAATATTCTATACAATTTTAAGAGTCAGTAAATATATAGATATATGCATTATTCAATTCAGTACATTAAGTTCCTAAGTTCAATAAAACTTTATCGTACACAAAATATAAAAACTTAAAACTATAGCCAAAAAAAAATGTTTCATTTCTATGCGAAATGCTAGAAAAACTATGAATTGTCTATTTGTTAGTTCCAGTACTTTACTAAAATCAGTCAAATTTAGTTGTCTACACGTACTTATTTTATGGTACGGCATAAAGTAAATAGTAAAAGTTCTAATCCATCACAAGGAACCAAGTGCAATAAAAACTAAATATGTAAATAAATTCTTTATTTTAGTCGCACTCACATAAAAATATAAACATTCATGGCCAATATTGTATAATGACTATTGATGGTATTTTAATTACACAATAACCATTATTTGAGATTTTTATGTAGTTGTATCGACGATTGGTAACAGATTTTCGAAAAGTCGAGTTAATGTAACAATTAAAATACAGGTTTGATCATCACTATTAATAACGCCTCAAATTATTGTAAAACATATTCGAAAATAGGATTCACGTTCAGACAGTCTATTTTATAAATTGTTAGGATTTTAACCCTTCTATTGTATCCTTCTTATGTTTTTTTTAACTATGGAAACATTTGGAATTAATATGAGTTAATTTTTTATTATCTTCCTTGAAAAATTTTCAGTTCTTAGTAATTCCAAAACAATCTACTTCGTGTTCTCGATTAAGCGAACAATTTATTTTTACTCCGCAAAATCTTTCTCAATCACTATTAGTGAGTTCTAGTTTGGTGAAGTATAATAATTGTAAAAATCTTTATTCTCGTTTAAAAATAGTTAATAGTTATCAATCTCTGTCAAGTTCTCAACAGAAATGCTTTAATATTATGTAAACCGCCAGGTGTACCATTTATGAAACTGCTGTAAAATTTATCTTTATTAAGTATTAAAAACACGTCCTATGTAATTTTAAACTTAAATTGTATAATTTGTTTTGGTTTATTGCTTGGACAGGCTGACAAATGCTTAGAACCCGTACAAAAATCAATACCAGAAATGTAGGTATAGCCTAAACCCAAGGGGCTTTAGTTTTTACCCAGTTAGACATTCAGCAGAATCTCAACAGACGTATGCAATTAATTAAACAACATATTAATTGTTTTAAGTTCTCCATGTACCATCCATTTATAAGTCTTAATATCCTCGTTCTCCCTTAGTTACACAGGAGCGTGTAACCAGTACATTAAAGCGTGATTTACGCGTAAGCACATATTTTGTAAAAAAGCGAAATTATATATTTATCTGGTATTATGATTCAATAAAAAAATGACGGAAAGGAGGAGATCCGTGCTTCGAATCCCGATAGCAGCCAAATAATTTTCGCGGATTTGATTTTTCCGTATGTCTTTCTAATTGATTAATTAATTTGGTTTTAAAAAACGATATTAATTGTCATAGGCTTAAGATCCAGGGTGGCAGGGATGAGGGAAAGGATATACAGCTCCGGAAATATCCTTATCCTGGAAGCCCGTCTTACTCCAGCATCCAGCATCGATGCACACTGGAGAAAGATACTGGCCCCGCATAATTGACTCGCCATCGCTTGCTAAAGCCGATATTTTACCATATATTTCTTTTGATTACTTTTAATACTTCTCTTCTATGTTATATGATTTTACTATTTCTCTTTTGTTTTATATAATATTTTTAATGTGTGTATTTTCTTTTATATGGAATGTGTGGGATTGCACGAACCTCCCCACATTCTGGAATAAAGCTATATTTATTTATTTATTTATTTATTTATAGGAATATTATGAACTACATTTTTTATTTCGATAAATTTCGTAGAAATTCTAGGCAACTTACAGGTTATTCAAAGTGCTGTCTGATATTATAGTAGTCATATATTATTACCGTATTATTAATAACTCGCATATGTACCTGTATACAAAATAAAAACTGAGGCTCCCTCATCAGACTCAAGAGCTTCTCTTCACTGATGAGGACTATATGACTACAAAGTATTAAAAAAGTATATAAATTTTTTGTATGTATGTATTCGTACCTTATATTTAATTAAATAAATAAATAAAAAAATATACATATACAATATTGCTGCTCATCAAGATAATATAACATTTCATCATCATCTTCCTCATCGCTGTTGGCTCTATCCTGGTGGACCTTCTCAAGAGTCTTCCTCCACTGATCTTGGTCTTGTGTCAGCTCCTTCCAGTTCTGGATCTCCACGGCAAATATGTCTTTGAGAACAGTCGCTCCATCTTAGTTTTGGCCTTCCTAAACTTAATTTTCTTATTGGTCTTAAATTCAACAGTGACTTCGGTACTTATTTTTCGGTCATTTTCTCCACATAATCTTCCAATTTTATAAATTTTATGACGCATAGCTCCTTAAACAAAGTATAGAGCCTATTGTTGTAGTGCTTGCGCCAAAGTGCATTGTCTAGAACCGGTCCAAACATGCATCCAAAATTTTCCTTTCAAAAAATTCCCAGCACTCGCACGTTCCTTTTAATCAGTACTCATGTCAGATGTCAGTCATTAGCTGCGTATATGAGCACTGATCCGATGTCTCATTCCGTGGACGCTGGCTATCAGAATAATGGTACATTAGTAATCCTCGATGATTGCACTCGAAACATTATTATATTTTTTTGGATATTGCTGGCATTGCTTTTATACCCTACATATAAACTTCACCTATTCCAATACAGATTATTCTAGTGAGATTCATATAATTCAATACATAACTTTAATGATTCCAATTTTTTATATCAGCAGTGTTGAACCGTCCCACCGCAAAAAATAATATTTTATAACTTATTTTGTTATTTACTTAATTTCTCTAATGAATTTCTTCTGAAAACCAAATATCTTTCGTATCAATGAATTTCTTTCAAATTCTGTAAAGTAAACGTTTCGTAACTGTGCGCTTTTATATACACTGATAGGATTGTGTATAATACACAGAGTAGCTTGCCTAAATTGCCGTGGTCGATCAATGAGTAGCAACCGAGTTTCGAGATGGGCGCACGCTTATCTCTCCAATAAACTGAAGAGAGGTTTGTTTAATTAGTGTATATTATAGATATCTCACAGAGACGAAACTGTATTAATTATGGGAAAGTAGGTATAGAAGTCATTTTTGGGTGTAACAGGACTTATGACCTGTCTTTAGGTAGGCTTAAGTGATCACTTTACACAATTGTAACATTCACCATTTCCACCCATGATAGAATATACCATGCTTATTCATTTTTTTGGAAGTTGTATATATGTTCAAATTGCGTGAAGCTTTCATATATGAGTTGTAAGCGCTTTTTGCATGCGGCCTGTACAAAGCCATTTTGATTCCCCTAAATCCCCACAGATGTCGCTAATGAGAAAATCTACAATTGATTTTACGGAATTTTGAAGGCAATATACTTTATTATGTGTAATGAAATTCATCCGAATACTTGCATTACACTAGGATACGCCAGGAAATATTATTTCCAATTTTTGTTAAATTCCTTTTTTTAAAGATTTGAACAAACTCAAAATATTCTGAAGAGAGGTTTGTTTATTTATTTACAGAACAGTTTTATTTTAAAAAATAATAAATAAGTCCATCAAGTATTTATTAGGTTTTAACACCAATGTTTACCAAAATATATTATTCCATCACTCTCGTGTAGTTTCGTTTCAGTTTGTTGTCACCTAGTAATAATCAGAAAACATTTTAAACACAGTTTGCACCTATTTGTTAGATATGGTGGTATATAATTAAGTATTAAATGCTTTGATCTTCGTCTTAAGGGTACGGTAGTAAAGGGAATATGAAATGTAGATACATATATCGTGACCGTACTGGTAAAATCTACCGAGTCCACTTCTTGCAGTTTAGGCATTTTTTGACTAAGTCGTTATACTATAAAATATATTTTACTAGAAAAAATTCACAGGTCAACATAATTACCAAAATATTCCACAAAACAAAAATTTTCATACTGATCAAGTCAGTATATGAACACCTGCCATGTAAAAAAGAATGAACCATCTCTCATACAGAATCCCATAAACAACTAACTCTTTATATATTATGTTTTTATAAAGATGCATATTACTATTCAAATAACGTCTATTCTGTCTTGAAAAACTATGATTTTGTATCTATCCTAAAACTTGGATTCTAATTAGCCAATTAACAATACTTTTGACATACATGACTTATTCCAGTATGCTCAGGACATAATATTTAATTTTGAAACTTGAGTTTAAAAATCATTAAACATTAAACATCTCGAATTTTTTATTGTCTACGAGTATATATTAATACTGATATTATTCATAGATATATTCCTTACAAAAATTCAGAGTACATAACATTCAAGATATATCTGTTACTTTACAATCTTCTAATCTTGAAAATACGGAAATTGTATCTAATGGTAAAACTGCATTGTAAAAAGTAATTTATATTGAGAAAGCTGCTGTATTATCCAACGGATGCATCAGATATTACGTCGTGGTTCGAAGCAATGCTTTCAAGTCCGGTTTATAAGTAGTACAGGATCTCCTGTCTTGAGCATCTGTGGTTAATAAAGAAAATAAGTTTCTTATTACATGACATGTTTATGAATTTCAACATCGACTGATTTTTTTTTACATATTGAATCTATTATTTAACACATGTGTACCATATTTCCGTGGTATTTTGTTTTTCCCTCCCACACAAATACACATAAACACACTCACACACTCCTTCCTTAGTTAGAACAGTTCCTTAGGCTTCGCACAAAGCTAGATATTTTATTTATTTTATCCCATATACATGAGCATTATATTATTACGTATACTAACTCTTCAGAAAAACATACGCACAATCTTACCTCCCTTTGACATAGCATTCCTGCCCCCCAGTATACAGGTATTATATATTTTATGTTTGTTATATATTTTGCACATTTGCTATAACATGATTTTTGTCCCCTGTGTCCTGGACTTAATTGTGTAAGTCGTTAGTCTTCAGGACCTGAAAGATAAACCCCCCCCAAGACACCTATTTTAAATTATGATTAATTCTGATCAATTGTTTTTTGTTGTTGTTCTTCTAACTTCTTTATTTGGAACAAATGGACACATCTTATGTTAATACTCAACATATAGAGCTATAGATCTAACTCATCTTGAATACTGTAGATTAATATCGAAAGGTGCACGTTTCATTCAAGTTAACACAGAATCAGTAAGCATTTAAATATAGGTACATATACATACAAACTTTCATTTTTTTCTAATTGTATTGTTTCGTTTAAAATCAATATTTTTATTTTTATTATTTTGTCAAATTTTAAATCAATACGATACTGAACAATATCATTAATTTACACAATAAGTTAAAAAAACATTCCCAAGAGATATTTCAACATCTGCGAGAAATTATCGTTGCGTTTCTTTCCCAATTTGTAACTTGCATCGTCCACCTCTCCTCGGCCTTCCAGATCCTGTTGCAATACTAAAGGTCAATATATTCATTCAAAATTAAGGTAAAACTTATGGGTAATATAAAACGCACCTTTGACTGAAAAAAATATATCAATATTTTATAAAGTGTGATAAGTTAACTAACTTGAATTTTAAAAATGTTATTGGTTCTTCCAATTAAGTAAACGTTTTTGGGGTTGAACTGCATTAAAATGGTTAATCAAATTGGTTATTTAACTTTTTAAAATTCTAGATTAAATATTAATTTTTTTATTCAGAATATTTTGAGTACTTTTGTCCAAATTTTTCAATAAAACAATACTGGATTTTATCCCCAGGGGGACATCATTAATCAAGATATATTATAGATGTCTCTTAGAGACAACGTTCACTAATTCCACCCATGATAGACTTCCACATCAATCAAATTTTTCGAAGTTGTGTATATGTATAACTTGCACACCTTGTTTCGTATGTGAGTTGTATTTTACTACTGCCACCTGCATTTGAAAACTTTTTCATTCCCATAATCCAATACAGACGTCACTATTGATAATGAGATATCTATGTTTCGATTAGAGTTTTTAAAGTAATATTTATTATATGTTTTTGTTACATTCTTCCGAATTATTAACAGTTGAATATATTAGGTCCTTACATATGAAATTGGCGTTTAGCATGGGAGGAACATAAAGCCGATTTTTTTTTATTATAATATATTTATTTAATCAAAGTATGTACCATTGCTATCTATGCACTTTTGCCATCTCATAGGTAGTTCATCGATCCCTTTACTAAAAAAACCATTCGGACGGGAATCAATAAAATCTTTGAAGGCGGTTTGGACTGCCCCATCGGGGTTGAATTTTTTCCTTTGCAAGAAGTTATCCAAATTTCGAAAAAAATGGTAATCTGTTGGGGCAAGGTCCGGAGAGTACGGTGGATGTCTTAGACATTCCAATTGAAGCTCGTCTAATTTGGTAGCCGTCTGTTGTGCAGTGTGTGGTCTAGCGTTATCATGAAGCAGCAGTGGCCTAGAGCGATTAACCAGCCTCGGTTGTTTAGCAGCTAGCTTTTCCATCATGGTTTGCAGTTGCTGACAATAGATATCTGCCGTAATCGTCTGGCCAGATTTAAGAAAGCTGTAGTGAACGACACCAGCACTAGTCCACCAAACGCTCACACGTAACTTTTTTGGAGTCAATTTTCGCTTGGGGCATGGTTTGGCTGGTTCGGCAGGGTTCAGCCATTGCGATGAGCACTTTCGATTATCGTACAGGATCCACTTTTCATCACAGGTAATGATTCGATTTAAAATCCCTTCATTATTTTGCCGGTTGAGTAATGCAACGCAGCAGTCAACGCGCGTTTGTTGATTTGCTTCACTCAATTCGTGAGGTACCCACCTTTCAAGCTTTTTCACCTTACCAATTTGCTTCAAGTGGATTAAAACAGTTTTATCACTAACACCGCAGCCTGCAGCTACTCGGATGTGGTTTGCGATGGATCCGCTTCCACAATAGCCTTCAATTCTTCATTATCAACTTTGGTCTCCGGCCGTCCACGGGGCTTGTTCTGCAGGTCGAAATTTCCAGAACGAAAACGTTGGAACCAAAAACGCACTGTGTTTTCTTTTGCGGCACCGTCGCCATACACATCATTAATCCTTTGAGCCGTTTCTGCAGCACTGGTGCCACGGTGGAACTCGTACTCGTAAATTACGCGATATTTCAAGTTTTTCATTTTGTAAACTGAGTGACGCAAAGAAAAAACAATTGAGGAAAAAACAAATGAATTATAAATTTCAAAACACAAATACATGAGTAAATAGCTGTATAAATTTGGATTTGGAATTCCTAACCAAAGAGAAGATATTTGAGATCAAATTTGCCAGTACGGCAAAACGCCAATTTCATATGTAAGGACCTAATATTTTGAGTATGTCCAAATTTTTTTAGAACACAGTTTATTGTTTTTTTTTTAAATTTGGACATACTTAAAATATTCTGAATATATAAAAACTGGCATAAAATACAAATGTCTTCCAATGTTAAAAATTGGGTTTTAAAAACTTGTTTTTAAAAATCGAAAAAATTTTCTGGCGTATTCATTATAATTTAATTTTAGTTTAAAGTATATATTACATGTAAGAAATAAATTCACAGTAAAAACAAAGTAAAAAAGTAACCCATAAAAACCAACTTTTTACAATACTCCCTTTCTAATTTTCGGATTTCGTGTCTACTGTATGCGTCGGAATCTCCATACAACTTGTATGAAAAAACATTAAAAATTTGATAGATCTTCTTGATCGTTGCCACGAGTCTGCTTGCAAAGTTTCAGCTCGATTGAATCACGGGAAAAGGGTTAAAAATCGATCCATATTTTTTTCGATGGCAAGCAAGCAGAAGCCACGAGTTAATTAATATAAAGGGAGTAAAAAAAGTAACCCATAAAAAACAAGTTTTTATTATACTCCCTTTCTCATTTACTAGTTGAAACATTTTTTTTCGCTTAACCTACGCGTTGGGCTTCGGTCGGGCGACGCTACGAAAGGGAGTATTAAAAAAATTTCCAAAAATCCAAAATTATATTATAATCAGGTTTTTGAAAACCATTCCAAATTTAAAAATTTATTAATTTTTTTTAACGAAAATTTTTAACGAAAACAGGTTTTTGAAAACCATTCCAAATCTAAAAATTTATTAATTTTTTTTAACGAAAATTTGATAGATCTTCTTGATCGTTTTTATTTATTTATGTATGGTTTTTGTGTTTAATTTGTAGAACTCCATATTTATTTTTAGCGCAATTTAAAATAAATTAAATTTTAATAAATATTATTATTAAGTTCTACGGGTTAAGTATTTTTATGTGTTACAGCTGTTTCGGCTTGTAAGGCCATTATCAAACAGTGGATATACCACGTACAAACGACTTATTTATACAATTTTAAGTTACCCCTTCCCATTTAGAGTAATTAGATATTTGTGGTGAAGCCCTGCAGTAATGTACGTTTTTCCCGGGCACTTATCATTAAAGGTGCCTCGGTTAACGTTATGCTTAATTATCAAAATTCCCCGTTTTCTGCAAGTGTTATTTATAAATATTATTTTAATTTATGTCCTTGATTATTGGTTTTTTAAAAATATTTAGAAGTGGAGAGAAGATCATTTTTTGTTGATTATTTAAAAGTTTAATATTTGGATCCTTTTTATATTTATTTATTTCTAGTTGCTCAAGTAAATTCATCCTAAAACCTTTTGTTTCTATATGTAAAGGTTTTGGTTCGTTATCACCTTGCGGGACGTGGTTTTCATTTAATAAATGGGCCGCAAATTTTGACTCTAAATTTTTATTTTTATAGCAGCGCATGTGTTCCGCGAATCTAGTTAAAAAAGACCTTCCCGTTTGTCCTATATATGTGGCATTGCAATCTTTATGATTACATATTAATTTGTATATGCCACTGTTTTCTAATTTAGGTGTTTTGCTTTTAGAGTTTTTGAGGTTTGTTCCTATATTGTTATTGGTTCTAAAGGCTATTTTAAATCACACTTTTTAATTTCATTAGCTATTTTTACTGAAGTTGGGCCGAAAAATTCTATGCATGCGTATTTATTATTATTATTTTTCTGATTAGGGTATATGAGATTAATTTTATTTTTGTATTTTTTGTTTCTTATCATTTTCTCTATGTCACTTATTCTATAGCCGTTATTAGTTGCAATTTTTTTGATAATTTCTATTTCGTCTGTATATGCTTTACTTGAGCAACTAGAAATAAATAAATATAAAAAGGATCCAAATATTAAACTTTTAAATAATCAACAAAAAATGATCTTCTCTCCACTTCTAAATATTTTTAAAAAACCAATAATCAAGGACATAAATTAAAATAATATTTATAAATAACACTTACAGAAAACGGGGAATTTTGATAATTAAGCATAACGTTAACCGAGGCACCTTTAATGATAAGTGCCCGGGAAAAACGTACATTACTGCAGGGCTTCACCACAAATATCTAATTACTCTAAAGGGGAAGGGGTAACTTAAAATTGTATAAATAAGTCGTTTGTACGTGGTATATCCACTGTTTGATAATGGCCTTACAAGCCGAAACAGCTGTAACACATAAAAATACTTAACCCGTAGAACTTAATAATAATATTTATTAAAATTTAATTTATTTTAAATTGCGCTAAAAATAAATATGGAGTTCTACAAATTAAACACAAAAACCATAAATAAATTAAAGATGGCTGATATAGCCACCCTTGTGATCTTATATAAACGACTTAAACTTAAACATCGTAAAGTAGTGCAAAATCTGTGGTTCAACCAAGAGTGTTTAAAGTGCAAAGTGATCCCCAAGTACGTGCAGATCTCCACTAAAAGTACATCTACGGCAGCCATCGCCACTATGACCAGAGCACAGAGGATATGGCTGAAGGAAGAGACTAAGGAATGCTGTCGGAAACGGGACACACTGCTGCACTACATTAAGGTTATCCACTCAGAATTATCATTTAAACTTCATCCATATGAATTTGATACCCTAGATTTTGATACACGCGAACATATTAATGAAATAATATTTGAGAAATTTAAAATTCAACAGAAAAAGCTTAAAAACCTTATTGATAATAAAAATAAAATCGCGAAAGAAACCGAATTGCCCCCTAACAACAAAAATATTACATTTTATAATAAAACCGTGAATCTGTCTAACACAACATTTGAAACGGAAGAAAATAACCTACTAGATAAAGGTTTTAAGTATAAAATTCCCACTGAAATAACACCTAAACAAATAGAATCATTAGCTATTGACACCGAAATTTCTCTGTATAAAGTTAAAAATAATAATTTAATAAAACACGTTACCGCAGATATTTTAAAGAAGAAACTACAAACGATAAACATTAAAAATAAATATATCACGGGTACAGAAACAAAAACTCTAAACGATATTAAAAACAAAATTAATAATAATGATTTAACTATAACAAAAGCCGATAAAGGCAACTCAATTGTGATCCTTAATAGATTAGATTACATTAAAAAGGTACAAGACTTCTTGTTGCCAGATGATTTTCAAATTCTTAAAAATGACCCAACAACTAAAATTACAAATAGAGTTAACAACTTAATAAATAATTGTAAAACTATATATCCGACTAAATGGTCTAGGCAAAAAGTCAGGGTTATGAATCCGAGAGCACCAGCTCTATATGGTCAACCCAAAATACACAAAGACAATATACCCATTAGACCCGTCGTTTCATTTATTAATGCTCCTACAGCCAAATTAGCGAAACACCTGAACTTCCTTTTTAAAAAATATACCAAATTTTCACCCCGATATAGCGTCAAAAATTCTATAGAACTCGTAAATAAAATTAAAAACATTAATCTTCCACATAATTGTCAATTTCTCTCTTTAGATGTTAAAAGCCTTTTTAGTAATATGCCTATTAAAGAATGCCTTAAAATCATTGAAAATATTCTTGAAAAATCCAATATCAATCCTGTAATTAGAAAAGAATTATTAGAACTCATTAAAATCTGCGTTGAAACAAATTATTTCCTTTTTAATGGAACTTACTTTCAACAAAAGGATGGTCTTCCCATGGGATCACCGCTGAGCCCACTTCTAGCGGAAATATTTATGGACCACGTAGAAAACATAATCCTCGAATCTCCATTAGCTAAACATATTATATATTATGTCAGATATGTAGATGATATTCTTTTATGTTGGAAGGGCACCAACAGACAACTAGACATATTTACTAAATGGATTAATACTATTAACAAAAAGATTAGCTTCACGGTAGAACATGAAATTGAATCTAAAATAAATTTTCTGGATCTAACAATCGGTAAATATAATAATAAACATACTTTCGAAATATTTAGGAAACCAACGTTCACTGATACAACAATTAATGTAAAATCAGCACACCCATGGTCGCATAAATTATCCGCTTACCACCCTATGGTGCATAGACTCGTCAGTATTCCCCTAAGTAAAAAAGCATATACAGACGAAATAGAAATTATCAAAAAAATTGCAACTAATAACGGCTATAGAATAAGTGACATAGAGAAAATGATAAGAAACAAAAAATACAAAAATAAAATTATTCTCATATACCCTAATCAGAAAAATAATAATAATAAATACGCATGCATAGAATTTTTCGGCCCAACTTCAGTAAAAATAGCTAATGAAATTAAAAAGTGTGATTTAAAAATAGCCTTTAGAACCAATAACAATATAGGAACAAACCTTAAAAACTCTAAAAGCAAAACACCTAAATTAGAAAACAGTGGCATATACAAATTAACATGTAATCATAAAGATTGCAATGCCACATATATAGGACAAACGGGAAGGTCTTTTTTAACTAGATTCGCGGAACACATGCGCTACTATAAAAATAAAAATTCAGAGTCAAAATTTGCGGCCCATTTATTAAATGAAAACCACGTCCCGCAAGGTGATAACGAACCAAAACCTTTACATATAGAAACAAAAGGTTTTAGGATGAATTTACTTGAGCAACTAGAAATAAATAAATAAATAAAATAAATAAAATAAATATAAAAAGGATCCAAATAACAATCAACAAAAAATGATCTTCTCTCCACTTCTAAATATTTTTAAAAAACCAATAATCAAGGACATAAATTAAAATAATATTTATAAATAACACTTGCAGAAAACGGGGAATTTTGATAATTAAGCATAACGTTAACCTAGGCACCTTTAATGATAAGTGCCCGGGAAAAAACGTACATTACTACAGGGCTTCACCACAAATATCTAATTACTCTAAATGGGAAGGGGTAACTTAAAATTGTATAAATAAGTCGTTTGTACGTGGTATATCCACTTTTTGATAATGGCCTTACAAGCCGAAACAGCTGTAACACATA